>JZKD02S2179440.1:30334-41695 GCA_000966675.3 Picea glauca
CCTTAGGAAAAATAAATCCTAGGTGTATGTGAAGTAACTCCAACACCACATACTCCATGAAATTCATCAATGACACCTTCTGTTTCAGATTCTATCATGCAACATAACAGGAAACCTAGAGGGTCTTTCCAGTATAGCTTTCCATCTATAATGCAATATTTAATCACATGTAACTTTAAAGTTCTTGATTTTGAAGGAATCATGTCAATTGGATATTGAAGAGTAAGGAGATATGTAACAATATCACTGTACCAAGAAGAGGAGGAAAAATTTTCTTCAATATGAATAATGGGTGCTGGATCATCAATATCCTCTATATCTAGAAGATAGTCATGTGATTCGAAGTTGTTTATTCCAAGCACTCTGAAATCTGATTCGGTTAAAAACCTTGCCAGACCTTGACCTTTCACAAGTTTGGTTGGTTTTACTTCTAAATCAAACTCTTGAATTTTAGCCAACCATATACCTATTCTTCCATCATTGTCTCGTTGAACCAAGATATCTTAAATTGCATTTGTTGGTACATAAGCAATTATTTTGGAGTGTAATACATATGTTCGGAAATCCTTGAGAGACTTCACCATTGCATTAGCTTGTTTTTCAAGAAAATCATATACTAGCTTTGCATCTTTGAGGATTTTGCTGAAAAATGCTATTGGTTGTTCGAATCCTTCTTCGTTCTTTTGAAGGAGCACTGTTGCAACAATATGTTCAAAAGAAAAGGAGAAGATTACAAATTCTTTTGTATAGTCAGGACTTACACATACTGGTGCTTCCCATATGGCTTTCTTAACACGCTCGAAACATGCTTTGTATTTTGCAGTCCATTTTACTTATCTTTCCTTTTTTAGCATATCTATAATCAATTTGATTATTTCAAAAAGTTAGGAATACATATCCTCAAAAAATTGATCTTACCTAAAAATGATTGAATCTCTTTTCTATTTCTAGGAATATTAATTAGGTCAATAGCCTCAACTCATTTAGGATCAACCTTAATTCCATATTTTGAAATTATATGACCTAAAAGTTTACCTTCTTGCATGGAAAAGTGTGAATTTTTGGGATTAAGAGACAAACCAAATTTTCTACATTTGTCAAAAGTTTGTCTGAGGTGCACCAAATGTTCTGCATCAGAATTGGAAAAATATGTTAGATTGTCTAGAAACTTATCTCTCTCACCGTTGAATGCGATATCCATTTCTCTCTAGAAAGTTGCTCCTGCATTCATTAAACCAAAATGCATTTTATCATGCATAAAAGTTACCCATGGAGTAGTAAATGCATTTTTTTCTCTATCATCTTCATGAACAACAATCTTATTATATCATGAGAAACCATCAATCATAGAAATTTTGTTAGCCCCTACTACCTTCTCTAAGACATGGTCCATTTTTGGCAACGGGTAGTTATCTTTAAGAGAAGACCGATTTAATTTACTAAAATCAATGCAGAGTCTTATTTCATCGTTCTTCTTCCTAACGAGGACCAAATTGGCAACCCATTTAGAGTATCTAAGTGGAACAATTATTTTTTCATCAAGGATTTTTTTAACCTCCTTTTCTATTACTAGCAGAAGAATTGGGTTTATCTGTCTAAGCTTCCACTAAAAATGTTTAATACCATGTTTTAAGGGAATCTTGTGTTCAATAATAGAAGTATCACAAGTTTTTAAATCATCATAAGACCACGAAAAAACATCTTTATACTGTTTAAGTAACTCAACATATTTACTCTTTATTTGAGTCAGAAGATATTTAGAAATTTTTACCATCTTGGGATTTTCATTTGTTCCTATGTTACAATCTTCAACCTCTTCAGGTTGAGGTCGCAAAGTAGACTTCAAAGGTATATCATCTTGGTCAAATAACCTTTATAGAGGGATAAGACCTCTGGGAATATGATTGTTTTTAAGTAAGATCATGTAGTGATTTGCAATTTTATCTTGAGACTTTTCTGGATTTTTTCCTTCCTGCATAATCCAAGCACGATCATTTTGATTTTCTTGACCTATGTGGGTCTTAGAAAAATCATCTACCATTTTCAGGAACTGCTTTATTTTTTCATCATCTTCAAATACTTGCTAGTGTTGAACATTGTTTGGAATTGAAGGTATATGCCTCGTCTCAATATGATATTTCATCTTCAAAACAACAGGTGGTATGAAAGTCGCAACAACTTTGGCTAAAGAGTCATCTTGTTGATTTTTCATTCTGGGAATAGAGTGGATATTAAAATACGAGAAAAAATTATCTATTAGATCCCAAGAACAATTTCTATATGATCTCAATATTGGATTATTAGCTTGATACTGTTGTTTTATTTATTTTATAATGAGCTCAACATCACCAGAAACTATCAGATGTTCATTTTTTAATTTTCTTGCAGCTTCTAATTCTAAAACCAAAGCTTCATATTCACACACATTATTTGATCCAAATTTTATGAGAAGAATGAAATGAATATAGATTATTAACAAATTCTTAACAAAAAATAACGGAGATACAGTAAAACTGGTTTTCTATTCAATAATGAAATAAGATGAAACTGTAAAATGCAACGGAAACAAGCTTGCTAGAATCGTGGTGGCTTATCTCTGAGAAGAGATGTGACGACTGCACTCATTCACAAGAAGATCATTACAATGAGGATCTAAAGGAATTTTACAATAAAAAGGAATGCAAAAAAACCTAGACATAAAAAAACCTAACCCTAGGAGATGAAGCACCAAAAGTCATGTGGGCCCCGTTTGGGTAAGTTAGTACATTAACTTCCCAGGGTCGTAACTTTTTCATACGATCTTTGTTTTAGGCATTTGATAGCCCGTTGGAAAGGTATCATTGACGAGATTCATTTTTGGGCCTAAATAATTCCATAGGAAATTATTGAGAATGTACATACCAAAAAACCTTCATTTAGGCCCTCAAAATGGCCCCAGAAGTGAAAACTGCTAAAAATAGTAAATTGCCAAAATTGCCAAAAAACTGTTTTGAGCCAGTTGGAAAAGGCGGGTGGCCATTGATATCCATCTGGATAATTATTGGTATAATCAAAATCCCATTGTAATCTATAAGAAAAAGGAATGTAATACTCATCACATGGTGCCACAAATAAAACTCCAGATCCTGCTCCTTCGCAGGATGAAGCACCATCAAAGAACATTTTCCACATCCCTTCTCTAACATTTATATTTTTCTTTGAGAATTCTATTTTTTTATTTTCTTATTCTATAGATTCTTCAAAATCGTCATCTATGGATAATATAAAATTGCCTAAATATTGATCAACAACATAGACTGGGTAGTTATTGGGGTTATGAGGGTCACTTACAGTATACTCCAGTCTAGTTTCTCTGTACAATCAAGTAAATTGTCCACCAAAAATTGGAATTGTAGCATAGGTCATGCTAGTTGAACTGATCCTCCTAACTTGGCACCCCAAGATATGGATAGAAGCATGCCATACTTGGAAGGAACCTCAGCAACAAACACATCTATAAGAATACCTTTCACAGGGACTTGAGAAATATTTACAACTAAATCTTTAATCATACCCGGACACTTAACCTTTCTAGAATCAAACGAGTATAAATATTGATAAGGTCTAGTAATTTCAAGGACTAATTTTTCCATGATAATCTTAGGCATTAAATTGTGTGAAGCTCCTGAGTCTGACATGCAATTGTGAAGTGAATGATTGTGCACCATTAGTGTAATATAGAAAGGAGAAACATAGTCCTTACTATTTTCAATGTGTGGTCCAAACATGATTGTAGGTTTTTCATGCTACAAATTGATAACATCAGCTTAACATTCAACATCCAAAAAATTTATTACTTTAGCGAGTTATTTTTTACAGATTGGGTTCCTAGAAATTTCAAGCATAGGCATTTAAATTTTAATTTTATTAAGTTCATTTTATAGATTGAAAGTTCCAATTGATTTTTCAATTTCCCTGGTCTAAACTTGTGCTTCTTTATTTTCTCGCTTCTTAGCTAGAACTGCTTTCAGGGATGATTTTAAGGATGGAAATTTATTTTAAAATGTAGAAACCTTGGAGAATCTTACTTATCCTTCATATGCCAACTGTAAATGTTTGGCGATATTTTTGTAAAAATATTCAAATTTTTAAGGATTTTATATAGTTTTTTATAAAATTTTGGTGATTTTTAAGGAAAAGTAATTTTATCCTATAGAATTTGGGCGAAACATTTTTAAAATAACGAATCTCATTTTTGGAAAAACCATGGAAAATTAGCCCCTAAAATCATCCATGACTGATTTCATTTCAAATTGCTTTATTCGAGCATCTTGTGTTTCAATTAATGGTTTTGTAAATGCCACCTCATTTTCTTTGTTTCGTGATAAAATATTTTTTGGTGGAATATTTGTAGAAGTTTTTTCTCTTGGCCTCAAATCATATTTATGTCGAAGCTCAACCATTATTGAATCAATGAGACCTTTGTATGTAGAGTCTCCCAAACTGTTGATATTTTCATCATCATTAAACATAGATTCGAGTTCCAAGGATTTCTCATAATACTATTTGGTTTGGTGAGGCTCAAGATCATCATCGCCGAGGTTGTTTAGATATTCATCTAATTCATTATAATCTTCCACCTCATCTCTCTGTATGAAATTCTTCATTTTAGAAGGAGCTTGAATATTTTGATCCTCATTTTTTATTTTCCTTTGTTTTATCCGAGGATTAGGATTTCTCTTGAATTGATTTCTAACATATGGATCAGGTTTGTCTTTTTCCATTTCCATCTTGGAAATTTTGTTTGACAAATATTTAGTAATTTTAGCCATTTCATCCATTTTTTCCTCTGTCGATTTTCTAGATCCAGAGGACCCTGGATGTTCTCTAAAATGCATGGGTTCCCTTGTTCCCATATCAACTTTAGTTTTCAACTTCCCAGATGGAATAATATTTGATTCAATATCTATATCATCATCTTGTATCCCTGATAAATTAGTGGATATTATTTCTCTCAAAAGTAGAGAGAAATCATAATCAAAAGCTCCTGCAAAAGTGACTTTTGCAGCTGGTTGGGAAGGCTTAACTTCATCCAGGATTTTGTGATAAAGCTTATTAAGTATTTGAAATAACTCTAGGAATGATTTTGATGTCTTCCTTCTCAAGGATCCGAATTCAATTAAGTAATAAAGATGATATTTTTTCTCACCCCATTGACTTATGACAAAAGTTTCTAGGTCATTATATGATGGTATAGAACCTACTAGAAGTCCTCTGAACCAAGTTCTTACTTGTCCTTCAAAATTTTGTACTAAAAGTCTCGTGTAAACATCCTCATGCTCAACACCGAGAATATCAGCAAATTGATAAAAAAAGGCTATATGTTATTTTGTTATTAAATACCCTTCTCCTGTGAATTTAGGGAGGCTCTTCCTATAATTTTCAGGTAAATCATGCAGGGTAACAGGAAGAACTAAGGGATCATATCTAGCAGTGACCTTGGCGAAGATCCTAGGGGGTTGAACGGGTATATTTTCTTGTCCGTCGACCCTTGCAACTTCGACACCTCCAACACCAGGACCTCCATCACCGGCCATTGAAAGTCTAGGAGACAAAATTCAAGGACTAAACAAGAGATTATCAAAAACTTCAAAAGACTGATCTACTGAACTTTTGACTATGGGAAGAGAAATAATCGGCTATGTACTAATGATAGTAGGGATTGAAATGGATTCTTTATTTTCACTGTTAAAAATATCTATCAATGAAATAGGGATGGTCTGGTCAATCTCAAATTTTATTTCAGGATTAATTATTTCAGGAGTTTCTAGTTTAACTTCAGACTTGCTTGTTGATGCTTCTGCAGAATGAACTGGTTTAGATTTTTCTTTAAGAATAAGTTCTTAAGAAGGAATCTTAATATTAAATTGTGTAACTATAGGTTGATATACCTTACCTATTGATGCAAAAGTTTGTCTGAGATATCCCTTCAGTTTCAACAATTTTTGGGGATCCGAAACTGGTGTAGTCTGCTTTTCGTATTGATTTTTCCTGCTATTCTTTGGAACGAAGGCCATCTTTTCCTACAATGGAGTCACTAGGTGAAAAATGAACCTTTCCACGTATTCAATCTTTGTTCACCATGAAATACCAAAATTTAACTTTGTCATTCTCCCAAGGAAAAATGATTTCATTTCTCCATCCCCAACAACAACGCCAAAAATATGTTTTTCCCGAGATTGATTCTAAGGCTCAAAGAATAATGTCAGGCATCAAAGGTTTAAAATGAAGTATTTTTATAATTTCTTTTCTACCTTTAGTTTTCTGAGAAATAATCTTTAAATTAAATTAATAATAAGACAGTACAAAGGCTCTATCTCGTTATCTAAATTGTAATTATAATGTCAAATGATGTAGAAATGATTTTAAAAACTGTTAAAACAAATTCAGGTATCAATTACAGATAATTCTCACCTTGTTTACAGTAGAAGAGAAGTAGAAGATGCACCCTTGAGAGGAGATAAAAAATGCAGTAATTCACACATGTCACAGGTCTTGTTTTACTCATAGTAATAATAGAGGAAAAGTTGTTATTGAATGAACTTCTGATATATTATGATCACAGTAGATGTAGTACTAAATTGCAATCATTCACTCTTCAAGAACTACATAAATAAATTTAGAGATATGGAAACACAGAGGAAACACACAACTCAAATTGAACGAAACTTAGAATCTTTGTCTGCACTTTTATTGATATTCAAAAAAAAATTCTCTTTTACATTGAACAAGAAGCAACCATGAATAGATCTAAAATCTATCTATTTATACAAAAAATATCACAACTAAAAAAAATTGGACTTCCCACAATATCTGCCTAAAAATAGAATACATTCTGAATGAAATAACATCATGCAAATATTTTTGAGTTTTGATTTGATGTGTTGGCACTTCATTTGTCCCTTCATTTTCTCACAGGTGCACTCCTTTTCCTTTGTTCTTTGAATTGGGTACACATGTCCATTAAGGCCACCACAATCATTGGCTTACTATCTTTTTCATTTGATTATGTTTCCACCTGTCCCTTCGAATGCGTTTACTGGGATAAATAATTGCAGTTGAATATATGCGGGTGGTAATTGGACATGTAGCTCAACATTGGCTCGTTATGGGATGGCTAATAGTTACAGGGAAGAGTAATTGTTCACAAATAGGATGACGTGGGGACAAGATTCCAATAAGGAGGTGGGATGAGTAGATGCGAGAATGTAGGTGGTAGGGATAGGCGAGGTAAGTGACGTGTAGAGAGAGGGGAAGTATAGGTGGTGAGGTAGATGGTATTGGGAGCGTGGAGGGTGTGACAGGATGGAGGGTGAAAGGTAGAGTGGGTGGAGGACAGGTGTTGAGTCAGGATTCTAATGGTCCAACATCAAATAATAATCAAATAAAATAAATGACCTAAAGTCCCTTTATACTTTTCTATTTTGCGGGGGTGTGAGGGATTGTTTTTTAGGTAACTCTCCTTTCATCCTGCAATGCATCTGGTGATTCCACGTATCCATGAGAGAAAACCATGGTTTAAATTGTGGGACCGCCCTTCAAAATTAAAACCCGCACAACTTCTCCCCTCACAATCTCTCTCGGCCGTTGATATCGAGAACTCGCGATCCATGATACTTCAGACCCGATCAACTTGGCGCTCTTGCCATATTTAGCCCTTCCCTACCATATTTTTTCCCTTTCCTAGTTTATCAGGATTCCAAACCGATTTAGCGTTCCAATAGATTCTTATCCATCAAGATTCCTTGCAACTTTTCGTGGCACCATAATCCTTAAGGAAATAAAATTATCCTGCTTGTAACAAGAGAAGTATGTAAGCTCTTCACTGAATGAAAAACTGTTAATTGCAAATGGTAAAATGATTTTGAAATTCAAAGAGATTTATTCTTAAATTATATCGATCTTCGTGTAGATCTATTGATGAAGCATTTATTGAAAACTTAATGGAATTTATTACTTGGAAAATAACAATAATTATTCCAATCATTAACTTTAGCGAATCATAAATGTCATTAAAAATTCGACGGTTCGACGTTCAGAGGTTTTGAATGTAAGAGGGAAGAAATCTCCTGCAGGTTGAATTCACAAAGAAGTTAATCTCTTATTAATCACTTTTATGTCTCAATTAATCATGTTTTAAACATTGAGTTAGCCTTAAGTACTTTGGAGGTTCGGTGTTCGAGAGTTTTGGATGTAGCATAATAGAAATCCTCCGAAGGCCGAATTCCTAGAATAATTTATTAATACTTAATCATGATTCATTAAAGTTATTTAAATGTTTTATTAACTCTTTAAAACACTTTTTACTTTTTTTGTAATATTCATTACTTCAGTTCTTTAATAATTAGAT
The DNA here is from genome assembly GCA_000966675.3 of Picea glauca. NCBI lineage: Eukaryota > Viridiplantae > Streptophyta > Pinopsida > Pinales > Pinaceae > Picea > Picea glauca. Next base: position 38,724 of record JZKD02S2179440.1, read on the forward strand.
GGTTTGTGAACTCAATATTTGTTAAAAATCCCAAAGGGAAATCTCCCAGAGTGATGTGGCAGAGATTACGTCATTCTTGATGATGTGTCAAGAAAAGAAAGGTGACACGTGTCACTTGAAAATGTATGAATCATTTGATGGAAGTGTTAAAAATAAGTGCCACGTGTCAACCCAAGAAAATATTTTTAAGACACGTGTCCTATGAATCGTTCGTAAGTCCTTTAGAAATGATCATGAAGAACTATATTTGGGACTTCGGATTTTTTGTTGTTTAGAATTCTTGGAATACCCAAAGCGCAAAGCTCCAAAACGATTGTCAAATATTTTGTTTTAAAACTCAAGCAACTTATACACTTCGAAGATCATTAGAATCGTTTGATCAACTTAGAGTAACTCATTGACGAAGGATATTATAAGCATCTTATTGAAGAATAACGACCCTTGGATTTATTTTAAAAAAGGAAATTCTCTAAGATTTTTTCTTTTTGGGGTAAAATTTTTATTTGTAAGAAGAAAAATCTAAAGTTCAAAAGCTCAAAATTATACATGTTCCAACATGTACTAAGAGAAAAAATTACACACCAAAGTCTATTCATTTTTTGGAAGGTAGTGATGAATTCCCTCTTCCTATCCATCTGGAAAGTAAATACCAAAATTGTTACAACCAAGCTTTGTGTGGCGCTTGGTTGTCGTCTATGCATGTACTCAAAATTGGAACCCAATTCTCCTTTTGTGGTAATAATTATATGATTGCCAAGTCTAAAATAGATGTTTCAAATAATGAGTTGTTTATCCTTTCACGTGTATTCATTCCTCCCAAACAATCAGTGGAACTTATGCCATTGTTTGGTCCTCTCTATAGTCGGTCTAATTACTTGAATATTGTCAAATACAAACATAGAATTTCAATGTATAGTATGTGCATGTATGATTATGCTTCTGGAAATTTTAATAGGAAAATCCTATTATACGTTGACGATCATCCACAAACTCATAGGAACGTTGCAAGGTTCATAAATAGTTCTAGGGCCTCATTATTTAGTGAAAATTATTCCTTTGAGGAACACTCCAATGACAGAGTTTTTTATGAAAAGGAAGACATCTAGATTTGTTGTTGTGCATGCAATACATAGTTTGTGTCATGGTGATGATTTTGATAATAAACTGTAACTTTCCTAGACCACCAATCACTCATCAAAACGCCTTGCATTGGGTCTACATTTAGATGTCCCCTTAGGGCATAAGAAAAAGATGATTTAGTAATTGTATTTTTGGATTTTTAATGGAACTAATGAAAATGTATTACTTAATTCGACATTTGTTTTATAAAGTGGTTGGTTTCATGTTACAATCATTACATAAAAAATCGGGACTAATTTCCCTATAAATTCTACACATGCATTTTCGTTTATTTTATTTATTAAGTTTTCTTAATGTTTTTTTAATTTTTAAATATTAATATGAAATTAATTTAATTTAATATTATTTTAACCTTAACAAATTAATTAATTTATTCACTATCAAATAATTAATTTTTCTTATGAGGATATTCGTAATTAGAAAACTCGATAATAACACCTATATTTCACTTAGGGGTCGAATATCCCATTTAGATGGGTCATGTGTTGATTTTCTAAAGTGCATGCATGCTTATTTTTTATTCTCATTTGGAAAACTTCATAGTAGTATGCATGGTAGTTCAAAAGGCATTAAGGCTATTTTAAAAGGAACTTGTGCCCATTTTGAATAATATGTACATTTTCATATGAGAGCATGCTCCTAAATTCCATGTTGCCAATTTTTTAACCATCAACTTCATGCAAATCTCTTTTCTTTGTTCCATAAACCACTTCATGATATTTTAATAAGTTAAAATTGACTATTGCAGGGTAACAAAACAATGTTGTCAACATGATTTTTCAATAAGGATCACCAACATCATATGGCCTGGAAGATGTTTTTAAGGCTCATGAGCCACGCATAGGATCTCAATCAACCATACATGTCCTCTAAAGGGAATATTTCGTGAATGAGTATAATATTAGTGATTTTATAATGTTTTTCTCTCCATAAAAGGGTATTAGGGACCCTAGACATGGCATGAGGAGGAACATCAACATAGGGCCTAAAATGTGATTTAATGTCTCATGGGTACTAGATATGGTACCAAACCCACAGAGGCCCTATAAAGGGAACATTTATCCCATGGATATGATATGTGCACCATTATTAGTTTTTCCACTCCAATGATGAGTTTAAAGGCCCTAATCATGGTTGAAGATTGAAAACAAATGTCTTAGGGCATGAAGTAGGATTTTATAATTCATGAGCCATCATGCATTGGTTTTGAAGCCATCATAAGGGACATGTATAATGAACCTTAGCCATTATAATTCTTGCACACCAGGGATTGTATTAGGGCCTAATATGGCCCACATGTGAAAAATAATATATTTTCCCTTAAATGATGCTTTGTGGATTATTCATGATGAAAAGGGCATTACGATATCTAATAGGCTCACAAAGGGAATATGGAAAGCATCACTTAGTTCATGATCTCTTAGGATTAATTATGGAGGACATATGATAGTTTTATATTAGTTATTTGATAAGACATATGTATTAATAATATGATTTTCATTACATGATTACAAAAAATATGAGAATGAATATTAGTAATTGTAGAATTTACATAGAACACTAATGTCACATGATGCATGCACATTGTGTAAAATTAAAAATTTTAGGAGGGAAAGTATCATATGTCCATGTTATCTACTGAATTTATGTCAAATTTTATTTTGTCCTACATGGTGGTGGTTGGGCCTGCATAGACCAAATTAAATTCATCATTTCCAAATCATTTGTCATTGTGTTTCATTTTGAAAATATTTGAAAATATTTTACACAGACTCATCTTTGACGAAATTGCATATATATATATATATATATATATATATATATATATATAT
>JZKD02S2179473.1:0-12114 GCA_000966675.3 Picea glauca
GCAAACGTTATGAAATGAAGGAGAATTCAATGCAACATATTCAAGTGCTTCAAGAATCAGAGTGACACATACCATGATACCTGGACTCATTACCTCATGGAGCAAGACTTACTGCTACTTCAGGAACAGGTTAGTGGGATGGATACTACTGCTGCTGATAAATGGACTGCACTGAAGAAAAGAGGGGTCCTCCAGGGCCATGCTCAAGTCGTCTGGCTCTCGGTACTCCATGTCTAGGACCTGTGGGCCTCAAGACGTGATCTCCTTAGTTATCCCTAGGGTAGGGGATAACATTTCCTAGAAGAGCTAGCACACAAGAGAAGATTTGTGTGCAAGGGTTTCTTCTACAAAGCAATAAGGAGCAAGGGTGCAAGGCTAGAGTGGGATAGAGCAACAAGTGAGGATGGCGCACCATGCTTGGGCACATTCATCTTCTTGGACCTGTATAGCAGCTTGAGAGGAGATGCCATTGTATCAGGTTCATTTGTTTTGTTGTAATTGTTGTATTTCATACTTATTACATCACTTATATAGACTTACATTCCAAACTGGTTTTTCCCAGGGGGGTTTTATCCAAGGTCGTGTTGATCAAAAACACTTGTGTGCTAATTTCATGCATGCTAGAGTTTAGAATAGAATTATAATAGTTGTAAAGATCTAGAGGTGTGTTAAATATTTTGAGGTATGCATGTGCTAACCTATGGGCTACCAAAACTACATGCAAGGGAACCTTAAATGCACATATAACCATAACAATGAAGCAGAAAAGTTCCTGAACTGTTTGTTGTTATAAAACAACAAAAAAGAGCAGTCTGATAGTTGAAGCTTAGAGCCAGTCTCAGGTCAAAGATAGACCTAGTTGGCAGCCTCATAGGAACTCAGATTTTCTTCAAAAGTCAGACTTAGCTTAGGTCCCAAAACGAGCTGAGTCAAGACCGGGGTCTCAATCACAAATCAAACTTCAGTCTGCTTAGACTTGCACATATATAACCCAATACTGAACAAAAATCCTTTTTTCACTGTTCGTATTTGCCAAGGTTTTCCCAAGTCTGAGTCAACTCTGGACTCTTTGGCCACATTGAATCGGACCCCAAATGACTTTGCTATTTACTACATGATTTACAACTGTTCCATGAAGACATCTGGACCAGAATCTGTCAGTTATAAGAATATCCTAACGGAAAGTATGGACTCAATTATGCTCATGTATTATTTTCAGATAGGTGAGTCCCAATGGAATGACAAATGACCAAGCATAATTCAACAGTAGAAAGACTATGAAGAGAGTTCCCCTCTCAACAATCGATCATGGTATAGAAGTGGCACTGCAGGAAAGTGATAACCAAGGTTGCTTTTCATCTGGAGGATAATTTTCTTTCACAAGCCAATTCTTTGATAACAAATCCCACAATGATTACCGTTTTTATCTTGAATTTGAAGGTATAAATGATGCACAAAATGACACATATCCTATTGTTAGCTCACTGCATTATCATCTAAAGGATTCCTCAAGTGAAAACAGATGCAATATGGGCATTCAACCCAGCCATCCTTCTTCAATGGCATACTATATGGAAATGTAAAGCTGGGGAGATCGTTATTCTTTGAAAGTCAAGAAAATGTCAACAATATCAATCTTCAATGAAAATCCTTTGGAAATACTTGACACCATGTCCACAAATAATCATTGTAGTTGTTGGTACTAGATAGATGAATTAGCAATTTATTATTACTTGTCGACCTTGATTGGATGAAAAAATCAATCTTTTGAATAGAGAAAATAACTCAGAAAAGTGCAACATTGGGACCTTACCTCTCTAAAAAGTTGAATTTCTTTACACCATGCGGGCTTTAATGCATCTGGACTATATCGATTTTCAATTGGAAATTTAGAAAATCAAGCATGGGGACTTCCTATCATAAGCATCAACAATATATACCAAGTTGTGTTTGCATGCCTTGGAATGCAACTTTTGTAATGTGAATATGTATTTTATTTTTTTACAGCTCATCTACAATCCAAGTGTTCAAAAAGTGGGCCTAACAGCTAAAAACATGTATTTCCTCCTTGGAGGTCACACGTTCGAATCAAGAGGGGGTAGGGCATGTACACCTCCATAGGCTAAGCAGTCAAATCACTGTGCAGAGGTGGGTAGGGCATGTACACCTCCATAGGCTAAGCAGTCAAATCACTGTGCAGAGGTGGGTAGGGCATGTACACCTCTATAGGCTAAGCAGTCAAATCACTGTGCAGAGGGGGTCTCTTGTCCCACAAACAAAGGGGTCTCACATGTCAATTTGGCATCTGACTAGGCTGACCTTGAATTATATTATTCTTATATTATCATAATCATTCAGTGTACATGATTTTGCTAGATAGATTCCCTGTAGTTTGACAACAATACCTCAGAAACAAGGCACACATCTAGCATGCAGGCAAAATATCTTGGGCAGTGCAGGAGACAATTTCTAAGCCAAGCTCAAAGAAGATTGCTCACTGCTTCTCAACAGGAGGCAACATCATGATAAATTCCTATCATCTATCATCTATAGGCAATTGTTATGATCCCTTCAAAACAAGAACATAGACTTGTACTTACCCACCTTCAATGTTGAATAGATGATTTGTTGGGAATCGATAGTGTTTTGTAACGAGTATCACATGCCTATAGTTTACCATATATTGATAAGAAAAATTATCTTTCCAGGCATGATAGAGCTGGTTGATTTAGCCTGAAGTGATCTATGGGTCTTTATGATTTTATGATCATTTTAGAGTTGATGTTATATATACTGAATTAAATCTTCCTTCGAGGAGATATTTACAAGCAAAAAGTATTTTCAAAGTTTCGCTAAGATATGGATCTGTATCTGGTATTGGCCAAGATACAATTGTGATCTGTATCTAAAATGACAGATACAGAAATCTTGCCATATCTGCGTTTTGAAAAAACGAAAAAAAAAGGAACAAAAAAATATATGGTTTCATGGTTTCCAACTTTCTATGTTTTGATGGCCTAAATACCTTAGTTAACAAGATATGGATACATATCCAGATCCGGATCTAGATATGGATATGGATCTGCCAGATTTTTTAAAAGCCGAGATCCAGATACAGCAGGGAAACAACAAGTACAAAAAAATACAAAAATATTTTTATAATAAATAAATAAGATAAGAGAGTTAAGAATCAAAACTATTCAGGAAACATGATAGTATAATTTTAAGTTATAAACAACAAAAACAATTCTCATGCATATTACTATTAGCAATCCATGTACCATAACTGATAATTTATTATTTGATAAGTTATAACCATCATTGATAATCGATAATTTTAAAGACCATTTCAGCATGAGCATGAAGCAGGTCATAACAATGTTTTTGTGAGCCACATCCACATGTCCATATAAGCAGTGAATAAAATGGTTTTATTGAAGGCTATGGCAGGACTAAATAATAGTGTGGGTGAAGTTAGCAACAACATAGCACATAAGGATAGAACAGATCTTGACACCAGACCCTGACTGTAATGATAGATCAAACCTTGAGAGAAGACCTTCATAGAGCAGACCTTGATAGATCAGATCTTGAGAGAAGATCTTGACACAAGGACAGATTAGAGTTCAGCTAGAAATGGGGTTTAGGGTTTTAGGCTTTAGCCTTTAGGAATTTAGGGTTATGGAAATTTTTTCAATAAAAAATAATTTTTTTGGGGGGATTGGTGGGTCAAAAAAGCACTAGAAGTTTCAGGATCCATTTCATTTTCCATGGGATCTGTTTCATAGGCTCAGGATCCATCTCCTTCTCCAGGGATCTGCTTCCATGATGGATCTTGGCAGATTCTGATCAGATCTGCAGATATGTGGATCCTACACACATGGTGGCAGAGCCGGTAACAGCTAAAAATGAACATGGATGAAATTTCTTTATGTTTTTTTTCATAATTTTTTTTGCATATGTGTGTGTGCACGCACATGTGTGCATCGTATTGTATGGCCCCAAGGGTTAACTCAATCGGTTTGGGCCATCTGTCAAAAGCATGTTGCCAATGGGGAGGTCGCAAGTTCGAATATGGTTGAGTCTCTTGGGATTACCAACCATTCTTGCAGTTGGTGGCTGACATCATTCTTCGTCTAGATTTTCTAGGGAAGAGGAGGTAATCCCATGAAGTTTTTCTTCAGAAAAAAATATATATACCGTATCGTATCCAAACTGTTAAAAAAATTCCATATAAATAAGTTTCTATTTAACTTAGAAGTTTCAATTAAACATTTTATACTTCTTTTCTTTCTACAATTGAAATTATAATATTCCAGTTAAGGTTTTTTCTACCATTATTTTGTCCAGCTAAGTATTCTCTGTTTCTCATTATGTATTCTACACGACTAGTTAATTATTTACCTAAATGTAAATATTATATACTAAACCCCGAGTCCTTACATGTGATTTAATTTAGAGCTCGAAGTAATTTATTTGGATATGTGAATCTTGTCAAGTAGTGCTGGTCATTAATTACAGTGTGCTTCAATTGTTAAGGACACTTGTTTCATTTCAAGGGTAAGGAAGTAATTACTTGATGCATGAAACAGAGAGATGAAGGACATGCAAGAGGAATGACAACATTGGAGGAAGTGCGCCAGTTATTGAATCCCTTGCAGATCAACAACCTACACACTTTAGATGGATGGATAAGGGAGTGTCAAGGCAGCGTTTGCATACCATTGGATCCCTCATCCGATATATAGTGGGGAAAGAAAGGGAGCCCATTAGAATTAGTTGAGTTGGCCAAATGATGGAGTGGGATACCAAAGGGACTTTGTTTTCAATTAAAAAGATAATGCGTGATAGGGAAAATGTGATTTCCTAGAATGATGAGCCCATGAAAAATTTGACACCAAAGTTAAGGAAGTGGTTGAAAAAGGTTTCACGGTGAGAACTGGAAGGAGGTTCATACTTTGTCATGAAGGTGATTGGTCATGGTAGCTCGAGGATATTAAGAAGACCCAAGGAAAGGAGGGATGGCACTAAGAAAGATGGGGAACCTTGTTCGATGATCTATTCCTAGAGAGAGCAATGAACAAGAGAGTGGGGGGGAGAATCTCTTGTGGACAAAGGTAGAAGAGCCCATAGCTTTTGAGAAGGAAGTCGAGCTAGCAAAGAGAGGTGGTTGAAAGAAAAGGAGAGGAAGAAGAACACTTGGAGCCTTAGAAGAAGGAAAAAAAATGATTCCAGAAAGAGAGCGCTGGGTAGAATTGTCAAAGAAAAGGCCTATGAGTAGGTAGATAAGATGAGAAAATGTTATTAATGTCTAACAAATGATCATAAAATAAAGTCAAGACTAAAAGAGCACATTAGTGTAGATACAAAATGGGAGTGATAAAGCAACTTCTAGGTCAATACTGAAATCTTAAAAGATAAAGAACTAAGTGTCTAGCTAAAAGATAAATATCTAGTTAAGAGATGATATAAAATAAGGTGCAAGTAGACAAAAGTCTCAAAGTTGAACATAAGAGAAAATGTTAAGGCAAGCTGGAACTAGAGCTAGTTTTCAAGGACGAGTGAGGGGAGTACAATCTAGGTTCCTCATTAGAATCATCAATAACCATGAAGGGGCCATTGCACCAACAAAGGATATCCTTTGAGTGGTAGGGGCTAGGAAGGCTTGTTGTATGATCCTAAGAGAGGCACAAGAGTGAGAAAACCTAACTCTCCTAACCAATGTTGTCAAACTTGGACTCTTTTAACACTCGGTTTGCTTGTGACCCGACAAGACTCGACGACTCTTATCAAAATCGACAAAGAGAACCTGGGCCAGATTTCCAGTCTGAGACCAAGACTCCTGACTCTAGTGAGTCTCAGTTAATTCTGGCGGGTGGGAGTCTGCTAGAAGAGTCTTTGGGAGTCACTCATCCCAACGTTGAATCGGTGAGACTCAGTCAGACTTGGGAGTCTAACAACATTGCTTCTAACAACCAAAGTTGTGGGGAAGAAACATCCCATAGAAGCTTAGTTGCTCGAGTAAACCTTGTAAGTTTTAAACCTGTGAAGTAAAGCAATGCATACAGATTGTTAAGAAAAACATAAATTAATCAATGGCTCATACATACAGTACACAGAGATTTATGCTGGAAACCATTAACCGGGAGAAAACCAACCTTCCTTGGTGCCGCACCTTTCAACTCTTCATTGTATTAATTTCACCATTCACAATACAATATATACAATATTTTAGGTATTTCGTAGCTACCAAAACCCTAATCCCTTAATCGAATCTAAAGCGCCCACACACACACATGCAAAGAATATAACACATACCCAACATTCTCCCACTTGTTGTTTTCTTTGCATACATGGGTTCACAGGATTACATAGTCAACAATCTAGGGCAACAATGCCCATTGTTACTCTACACCAAGAGAACTTCTCTGTGCTCACAAACTTTGTCAATGAATCTGAAACATTCTTCAAAGTGTCAACCTTTTCCAACAACACCTTCTTTTCTTCAACCGTGTCTCTCACAAAGTGATATTGAACATCAATATGCTTTGTCTTCGAATGATAAGCAGGGTTCTTTGCTAGGAAGATTGCACTCTGGCTGTCACAATCTAATCTCACTACTTGTTGTACCAACGCAATACCTGAACACAATCTCTGTAACCATATTGCTTCCTTGCTTGCATGAGTGGCTGCCATGTATTCAACTTCTGTAGTTGAGAGTGCCACTACAACTTGTCTTTTGCTCATCCAACTGATTGCTCCTCCAAATAGGTTAAACACATACCCACTTGTAGATCTTCCGCGATCCAGATCTCCAACCCAGTCTGCATCAACAAACCCATGTATGTCCAACACTCTATCCAATCCTGGTCTTCCTTGGTAGCACAATCCATAATTGGTAGTGCCACACAAATACCTGAAGACCTTCTCTACTGTTGTCTAATGCTCATTCCCTAGTTTTAACATATACCTGCTCAAAACTCCCACTGCATGTGCAATGTCCGGTTTAGTACAGACCATTGCATACATCAAACTTCCAATTACACTGGCATATGAAACATGGGACATGTCCTCTTCTTCTTCCTGTGTCTTGGGACACTGATCTATAAATAAATTTACACCTATAGGAATAGGAACCTTGACCGGTTTACTTCCATGCATATTAAACCTATGCAATATTGTCTCAACATATTTTCTCTGATTCAACTAGAGCTTCCTGTTTGCACGATCTCTTTTAATCTCCATTCCCAGAATGAAGTTAGAAGCACTGAGATCCTTCATGTCAAATTTGGAGGATAGCTGCGATTTCACCTACTTAATAACATCCATGTTATTTCCTACCAGCAACATGTCATCAACATACAACACTACATAAATGAAGTGATTGCCAACCTGCTTGGAATATACACAGTGATCAACCCTGCTTCTCACAAATCCCAATCCCAGGATGTATGTGTCAAACTTTTGGTACCATATCCTAGGTGATTACTTCAGACCATATAGTGACTTCTTTAGCTTACAGACCAACTCTTTCTTTCCCTTCACTACAAAGCCTTATGGATGCTTCATGTAGATTTCTTCTTCCAGATCCCCATGTAGGAATGTTGTCTTCACATCCATCTGTTCCACTTCAAGATCAAAAGAAACAACAATAGATAAAAGAAATCTAATAGAACTTAACTTGGCAACAGGAGAAAAAATCTCACCAAAGTCAATTCCCTCTACCTGGGAATAACCTTTTTCTACTAACCGAGCTTTGTATTTCTCCACTTTTCCTTCTGCATTAAACTTCTTCTCAAACAACCATTTGCTACCAACATATTTTTTTTCCAGCTGGAAACTCAACTAGATCCCATGCCTGATTCTTATCCAAGGCATCCATTTCTTCAACCATGGCCTTCTTCCAGAGTTTACTGGGTGATCAGTGTGCAGAGTACATAGGAGAAAATCCAAGCTCTATTGGATCAATTCATTGAGGGTTCAGTAGCAGCTATTGGGAGTTGTGGGCTTCCAATTTGGTGGTGGGTCCCGATACTGTAATTTTTGACATCTTGGAAGCCAATACAAATGAGATGGTCAGTTTTCACTTTTCGGAGTTTACTTTTGGGATGTTTAGGATTGGTTTCTTGGTGGAGTGGTCTTCTGAGGAGTTGTTCGAGTCTATGCATCTTATGATTGACTGACTTATTAGAGGCAGACATGGGGATTCTTGTGTTAGCACCTTGAAGATCAATGCTATGCGTAGAGGGTGTTTCACGTCATACATGCCAGTTTGGGACGTTGGTGATTTTATCACTTATAGGCAGGTTCGAGAGAGGTTCCCAGGAAGGAACTTTGCGGACGATATGGGGGAGTGTACGACTTGTCAGCAGAGCAGGCCAGGGCACACTCATCTAGCAGGGTTGATGTAGTCCTTGCCCATTTCTAAGCAAGAGTGGGAGAGCATGTTGATAGTTTTCATCATAGGTATGTCAAGGGCATAGTGGGAAAATAGTATGCATGCAATGATTGAACAGTTCACGCACTTTCCAGTGATTTCTTTGGAGGTGAAAAATTTATCCAGTGGAAAGATGTTTAGACTCTAGAGTCCATGAGTAGCTCGAAGTCATTACCAGTGAATGAGAGAAACTTACTTTTTCGATATTTGAGATCGAGTATGGCAGTAGATTTGCAGACCGCGACTTCACTTGGATGCATATGCAGGCCATTATTCATGGTGGTAGGTTCAATCCTTACTGGTATTTCATCTTGGAGTTCCAGGAGAGGAGGATGCAAATTGGACATGATTGTCGGACGATTATGATTAAAGTCGCGCAGTGTCAGCATGGTGGTCCCTTTCTAAGATTAGCTTGGGACGTCAGGATTTCAGTATTAGACTGTTTAGCAACTGACATAGAGGAGAGGATCAGTTTTTTTTTTCATGAGAATGGTTCCCTAGTAGAGCAGTTCTTCAAGGGGTTGATCGAGTTGTTGCAATATCGAGTTGTTCTACTTATCGATAATATTTAGGAGGTTTTGTATGTCAGTACCCTATCGGATCACACATTGAGTAGAGGATGCTTCACATCCTCCAAGTTGTTTGGGACCCTGGTATCATTTTCATTTTTAGTTTGGTTCCACCGATGAAGCGTCATGTTGTAGTCGCATTTCTTTAGGACAAGCAATATTTGGGAAGGGAGGACTGTAATGTCCCCATTTTTGGATTCCCCTGCTCCAAAGTCAGAGGCGACCTTGTGAGTTTATGTCACCCTGGCTAGAGGAGTAAAATGAGGTTAATAGTGAGCTCGTGCAATTTGGAGGAACTATATGGGGGCTGTTATCCCCCACTTTTAGAGATAACTAGGAGATCATGTCTCGAGGCCCACAGGTCCCAAACATGGAGTATCGAGAGTCGGATCGACTTTAGCATGGCCCTGGAGGGCCCATCTTTTCTCCCTTTCAGTGCCTCTACTTTGTCAGTAGCAACAACATCCATCACCATCGACTTGTTCTTGTGTCAGAGGTGGTTCTTTCTCCATGAGGTAACGAGTCCGGGTATCATGGTATGTGTCACTTTGATCATAACAACCTTTGAATATGTGCATTTAATTCCTTTTGTTTCTAACAAATGCTTGGATCTTATATTTTCCCACTTGACCATGTATGGGGGGATTGACAGGATGCCCTAGTAAGCCTATGTCCGTAGGTTTTGGTTTTCCACTAGGGGGGATTTCTGAAAATCCATCATCCGCTCCCATCATAGCACCACTTTTTCATCTTGCTTCCCGCTCACCTATCCCATTACACTTGTCCGGGCACTGGGTTGACCTATTTTCAGGATTGTACCTTATCTTGTGGGAAGAAGGGGCTAAAGGCCCAGAAGGTAAAAGCAAGATGGAAAAAGATAAAAGCCTAATAATAAAACTTCGAGATGCTTTACCCAGGGATCCCCGAGAAAGCAATAAAAGGCTTCTCAGAAAGAAACAAGAGGGACCAGTAAAAATAATAAAACAAGACCTAGTCAGAGGATAGGGGGTCTCATCACGAGCCATCCTATTAGGTCCATGGGTACCTATCAGTATGACATTACCACTAGCCGGTGACCATGCCAGGGTAGTAAATCTTGGTTGCATGGCCAAGGGAAAGGGGGTTTCATCATGAGACAGCCTTCTCATTTCTATGAAATTACTTGTGGGTAACGTTGTCACCATTGGTCACCACGCCAGGGCAGTGTCCCATGATTAGCCTCTTGAAGAAAAAGAAATAAAGAATAAAAGAATAAAAAATAAAAGGCATGGGCTTGGAAAAATTTGCATCCAGGACAGGTGTAGCTCGCCTTCTACAAAGACACCCACAGGTAAATCTTTGCATCCTCTTCTCTCACTGCACCCACTTGCCTGGACATCCCTTGTCCACATCACCCACTTACATGGCTCAGATGAGGTCACTTCCGGAAACTTTCCTCTTCCAGTGGACAATAGCACAATAGGACACTCTGTCACTTTCCCCAAACTTGTATTGCAGACTTGTATAATGTCTTTGAGCATTTAATTGCGGTAATAGGGATTTTATGCACATGTTTGATAATATTGATGATGAGATGTGATTGACATTGCTACGATCCCTGTGACTTATGAGCCCATGGAGGGCGTAACTGTTGATGTGCAGGATCTTGCCCGACGAACAGGTACCACATTGGACAAGTACACATGGGGAGATGATTAGTTTGGACCTCCATGGGGCTAAAGAGCCTACCCGATGGATGTTGAGACCCCAGCAAGGGGCAGAGACAGGACAAAGCGGTTTGCACAGGAGAGAAGGAGGACGTCTTGCAGAGGCACCTCGGTAGAGCTTGACTGAAGGGGGGTTGTGCCCTTTTCAGTGGAACATTGGCCTTGGAAGGCCTAAGACATCACCCATGAGGTCCATGACATCATCCTTTCTTCATGGACGTTTCGACAGATGGACAGGGCAGTTTGGCACGTGTGGCAGCTTGGAGAAGCCCAAGGAGGGCTAACGTTTGCTCCTGGAGGCTGCATTTTCCCTAGAAGGGGCTAACATCACCCTAGAGAGGGGATAACGTTTCTCTTTTTCTTGATTAGGGTTTTAATTTAAGCATTTAATGTAAAACAATATGATTTTAGTGTTTTGGCCTTGTCGACCTTTTTATGACCTAAAAAGTAAAATTAGGTCATGGTACTATATAAATTGAGGGTTTTCACCTTCATTTTTTCATCATATCTGACTCACTCATTAGTGAGGTCTGAAATTTGTGCTACACTTGGGTTCTTGGCTGAAATTGTGAAGCACACTTATTGAAGGAAGGCATTTTTTAATTTCTATTGGCATTTTTGGCATATCTCTTGATGGAAGGTGTTACAACTAGGGTTTTATATGCTATTTCTTTGTGAAAGTAAGTGAATTTCTGAAAAACTTCTTAATTGAATGGTTGTAATGTTATTTCTTACATATATTGTTATGATTTGTTGAATAAACCCTAGGTGACAAGCACACATTGTAGGTCCTTGTCTCATGTCCCCGTCAAGATTTTGAGCCATTTATTGAAGAGAGATAGAGCCTTGCCTTAGCAACACTCTTCCTTCCTCTTCCAAGCTAGACGTTTTTCTTGTTGAGCTAAGAAGGAGAAGATGCCTCAAGGCCTAGTTCCCCTACACCTTGAAGAGTCGTTTTTCCCCTAGGGTTTGCTGGTAAAGCCTTGCCATAGCAACATGTTGCCTGCAAGACCTCTTGTCTTAGTCTTGTGCCACTTTCTGAGCTAGTCGTTTTTTTCCATTGAGTTAAGGAAGGAGGAGAGAGCACTGAGGCCTAGTTTCCCTACACCAAAGTGAGCCTCTCTCCCCTAGGGTTTTGTCCTTGAGGCCTTGCCATAGCAACACCTCAAGGCTTGACCCTCCCGTCCTTAGCCTTACTCTTCCTTGATCCTTCAACCCCTGCGTCCTCCTTTTGACTCCATTAACCCTAGAAACGCACTGATCTAAGACCAAGCTTGTGAGTTGTTTCCGTCCTTATACACACTTGCAAACGTGAACTAAGTCCTGCTCACTTAGTGTGTCCTCGGAGGCACAATGCCTAGGTTCAAAGTCCACGCTGTCACTTTGACTTGAACCTCTTCCG
>JZKD02S2179484.1:28010-41693 GCA_000966675.3 Picea glauca
ATGTCGAAGACTTTTTGGTTCTACAGGGCAATTTTTGCTCCAGCACACAGTTTTGTAAGCGGGATTTCCGCACCCCTGCGCGGGTTTATAATGTAATAGGTCTACATGGATCATGGTTAGGTCAGTTGCCTTAGGGTTTATTCATTAGGAGAGTTCCTTTCACTGAGTGTTTTTTATCCTCGGGAGGTTAATGTGGCCTAACCAGTCGGGTTAATCTACCTTGAGTTTTTCACTCCCACTAGCAATAAATCCTCCAAAGTGGTGAAAGGCGTTCTAATGAAGTCATTCCTAAGTCACTAGTGTTTAGGAATGTTGTAAATGACCATGTAAGATAGCACGCAAAATTTCGCAGAATTCCCTCAAGTCTAGCTAGGTTTTTTTAAAGTTGGGAATTAATTAATTAATTAATTATGGGTAATTAATGTAAAACTTGAGTCCCAGGATTTTTGATAGGGGTATTTGTACTCAAAAGAAAGATAATGAGTGTAATGTCCCCCACCTCTTGATGAAGAAGTTTGGAAGACTTAGTGGTCTAGGTGTCCCCACTAGGCCATAGTCTCACACTAAGGGGAAAGGTCAACCAAACTAAGGTTATATTCTTAAGTTGACTTCATAAAAAGGTGAAAAAAGAGTTAAAAGATAACTCAATGAAGAAATAGAAGATCTGGAGTTGGAGCTAGGGTTAACCCTGGGAGTTAAGTTAACTCAACAGGAAAATAGAAGAAAAAGTATAAAGAAAAAGCTAGGGCGCACTTCTTGGGCATTCTGGATTTTGGTATTTGCTTGTTATTGCTCTTGAGCATATAGTTTGAGGGTTTTGTTGTTACAAACCCTTGTGAGCAACTCAGTTGTGAAAGACCCACTCACCTTGTTCCAAGCTTGGTCTCGGGGATGAAATACTCCACCCACACCATTCTACATTCATCACAAATCCACCTATCGATTCAGGAGAGCAGCAGGGCCATACTGTTCAGGGATTTCCAGCAGGGGCGCACCATATCTTGAAGAAGAGTTTGATCCAGCCAATCAGGAGAGCTTGGGGGAATTCCGGCACTTGGGTTCTATTTGCAGGTCCTTGACCATCATTTTGGAAGTTTTCTTGAAGAGTTATCACCATCGTATCTTCAGTTACAGATTGGGACGGCCTTGAGGCAAGGAGGATGTCTAGTGATTCAGTATTTCTCAGATCTAGGAAGTTCTACATAGAATCTGGACTTGAAACTTCTCCTAACGGGTTTCTACAGCCCAATCTACCATTCTAGAGAGTTTCAAAGGTTTGCGAGGTGTCCTTCATTCAGAACGACTTATTGAGCTATTCAGGGTTTCAGGAGGGCGCAGACTGCAATAGGGTTTCAACCATTGGTGGAGGAGGATTGAGTATTTGAGCTTCAGACTTCCAGGAGGGGTTTCCTTGGTCCCGATCTACATTTTGGTGGAGTTTGGCACGATTTGAGCATCTCCTTCAGCTAGGCCGAAATATTAGTCCCTTTCAGCCAGCAGGACGTACCAGCAGCCCAGGGGGGTTGAACGTTCACCTATTGTTGGCACCTTGGGTCTTCAGATTGTATTCAGCCTTTGGAGGCATCTTTTGTATTAGCGGGAGCATTTTGTAGCAGCTCATATTTATTATCTAGTGGAGCCATCTGAGGACTATTCCAGATCTGCTCTATATTGTATCTGGTTCATGCTTTTCATAATAAAGGTCAGATCTATGCTTGTGTTGTCCATATCTTGAGTATTATTGTGATCTTGCATATGTTGAATAGATCTTGTATGAACACTATCTAAATAACTGGAACAAACCCTAAAGCCAAAACATCAATAGCCACCTGCACAACAGATAATCAATAAACACAACAGTGGTAGTTAGTGGTTTCAAGCAAAAAAATTGGCTTGGGATCATTACAATGGTATCAAAGATCTGATCCTCGCATCCTATGAGGGTTAGCGCATGCATCGGTACAATGGTATATACATGGGCAGAAAGAAGAAACAGGCAAGTGAAACAAAGGCCGAAATGGAGGGTTCATGTGAGGAAGGTGAACCCCAGGGCTTGGCTTACTTGGCAAGAGAATTCAATAAATCCATAAACCAAACAGAAAGTAAGTTGGTCATTCACCTATAGGAGAACTATGACATAACACGCAGAGGACAAGCCGAAATTACTAAGACCTTGAAAAAGGTAGATGATAACCTAAGGAAGGTGGACGAGAACCAGACTAGGATAGCCGATCTATTACTGCAGATAACTCATAAGAGGAAAGGTCCAGAGATATATGAAAACAGAGAGACTAGTGGTTCACAGGGTGGAAACAGGTACAACCCAAAGAAGGCTCCCAGGTATAACCCTGAGCAGATTCCCTATCATCAGTCTGAAGGGAGTCATGGAGGGGGCACCCCACATGGGCAAATGGGTAGCAGGGCTACTCCTAGACCATACTTACCCACGTTCACAGATGGACAGTCACAGCGGGAACAGGTGGATGATTTTCTAGAGCAGATGGTTCAGTGTACCAGGGAGTACCATGAGCTAGACTTGGGAATTCAGAGACAGATGTCCCTAGATCAATACTGCCAGCTTAAGTTTAGAAATAAACCTAAGCCGAACCAAAGAAGCAATTATGAGCTGGAACATAGGATGGGGAAGATAGAAATCCCACACTTTGATGGCACGGCCAAAATGACAGCACAGCCGTGGGTACAGAAGCTGGATACTTATCTACAGTTTAACCCCATGAGAGAGATGGAAGCCATCAAGTTTGCCACCATGCACTTGGATGGCAAAGCTCATGATTGGTGGTACCATGGTTTGATCACTCTAGGCCACAATCAGATCATGGCATACACAGACTTCACTCAAAGGCTCATTGACCGTTTTGATCAGGGGGACCCGAAGCTGCATTTCAAGGAGCTCACACAACTTAGACAGACAGGTGCACCAGAGGTATACATTGAAGAATTTCAGAGGCTTGCGGTCATGGTGCAAGACATCTCATCAACCAGACTTATGATGTTGTTTACTGAAGGGTTGATGGAACCCTTGAAGGGGTGGGTAAAGGCTTTCAAACCCACCAATCTACAGGATGCCATTTGGAGGACGAGGGACCTGGGGCCAGCTGCCAAACCAAAACTTATCCCTAGACCACCTCTTAACACCGGAGGAAGAGACCAAAGACCTTCTGTGAACCCGGGAGGACGTGACCCAAGGGGGTATGACAGGGGTCGTGGCAGGAATGATGACAACACCAGAAGGGAACTGAGGAGGAAGCAACTCTGCTTCACATGCAAAGAACCATGGAACCCATCACACAAGTGCATGGGACGTGGCCAAGTACACTACATTGAGGTGACTTCAGACAATGAGGAGGAGGAAGATTTTGGTCAAATACAGAACATAGATGCCGAAACCACAGAGGCAGCAGAGGAAGAGATTCCAAAACAGGACAGTACGACTGGGGGGAAGGCCACCTTGGCATCTATCAGCGGGGTGCCCAAATTCAACACCTTCAGGATGAGGGGGGTCTTGCAGGGACAGAGAGTGTCCGTATTGATTGATGGGGGAGCCTCTCACAACTTCATTGACGCAGCATTGTTGAAGAGGAGACATATACGGTTGTACCCACAGTAGAATTTGAAGGATTCAAGGTAGAAGTGGCAGGTGGTAGCACTATGCCCTATGACAGGTACATTCCCGGTATGAAGCTCACCTTGGGAAGGCATGAGCTAATACAGGACGTCTATGTGATGGACCTTCCGGACACTAACATCATCCTAGGAGTACAGTGGCTTACCACGTTAGGGCCTATCACCACCGATTACAATACCATGGAGATGTCTTTTGCAGAGGAGGGAGGACGAAAGGTAGTGCTCAGAGGCATGACAGGTAACTTTGCTAGAGTGGTTACGGCCAAAAGGATGGAAGCTATCTTCAGGAGAGAGGAAATTGTGTATGCAGTTGAATGTAAAATTTTGGCACGTGTGGATGAGAAGCGTAAGGTGCACTACACCCCAGCGATCAAAGAGATCCTTGACAGGTACCACAAGGTGTTTGGGTCGATTCCTCCAGGTGTGCCACCAGACAGGGGGTTTGAACACATCATTGAACTAGAAGCAGGGGCTAAACCAATCATCACTACACCCTATAGGCATCCAAAGAAGTATAAAGACAAGATAGAGAAGGCCATCAGGGAGCTTCTAGACATGGGACACATCAAGTCAAGCTCTAGCCCTTTTGCTTCTTCAGTAGTCTTGGTCAAGAAGAAGGATGGGACGATGAGGATGTGCATTGACTTCCAGGCCTTGAATAAAAAGATGATACAAAAACAGGTACCCTATACCCAGGATTGATGAGTTGCTTGATGAACTGCATGGAGCTGTCTACTTCACAAAGATTGACCTTCGTTCAGGCTACCATCAAATCAAGATGAGGGAGGAGGATATCTCAAAAACANTGGATGATTTTCTAGAGCAGATGGTTCAGTGTACCAGGGAGTACCATGAGCTAGACTTGGGAATTCAGAGACAGATGTCCCTGGATCAATACTGCCAGCTTAAGTTTAGAAACAAACCTAAGCCGAACCAAAGAAGCAATTATGAGCTGGAACGTAGGATGGGGAAGATAGAAATCCCACACTTTGATGGCACGGCCAAAATGACAGCACAGTCGTGGGTACAGAAGCTGGATACTTATCTACAGCTTAACCCCATGAGAGAGATGGAAGCCATCAAGTTTTCCACCATGCACTTGGATGGCAAAGCTCATGATTGGTGGTACCATGGTTTGATCACTCTAGGCCACAATCAGATCATGGCATACACAGACTTCACTCAAAGGCTCATTGACCGTTTTGATCAGGGGGACCCGAAGCTGCATTTCAAGGAGCTCACACAACTTAGACAGACAGGTGCACCAGAGGTATACATTGAAGAATTTCAGAGGCTTGCGGTCATGGTGCAAGACATCTCATCAACCAGCCTTATGATGTTGTTTACTGAAGGGTTGATGGAACCCTTGAAGGGGTGGGTAAAGGCTTTCAAACCCACCAATCTACAGGATGCCATTTGGAGGACGAGGGACT
Organism: Picea glauca; assembly: GCA_000966675.3. Taxonomy (NCBI): domain Eukaryota; kingdom Viridiplantae; phylum Streptophyta; class Pinopsida; order Pinales; family Pinaceae; genus Picea; species Picea glauca. Next base: position 33,089 of record JZKD02S2179484.1, read on the forward strand.
TGGGGCCAGCTGCCAAACCAAAACTTATCCCTAGACCACCTCTTAACACCGGAGGAAGAGACCAAAGACCTCCTGTGAACCCGGGAGGACGTGACCCAAGGGGGTATGACAGGGGTCGTGGCAGGATAGATGACAACACCAGAAGGGAACTGAGGAGGAAGCAACTCTGCTTCACATGCAAAGAACCATGGAACCCATCACACAAGTGCATGGGACGTGGCCAGGTACACTACATTGAGGTGACTTCAGACAATGAGGAGGAAGATTTTGGTCAAATACAGAACATAGATGCCGAAACCACAGAGGCAACAGAGGAAGAGATTCCAGAACAGGACAGTACGGCTGGGGGGAAGGCCACCTTGGCATCTATCAGCGGGGTGCCCAAATTCAACACCTTCAGGATGAGGGGGGTCTTGCAGGGACAGAGAGTGTCCGTATTGATTGATGGGGGAGCCTCTCACAACTTCATTGACGCAGCATTGTTGAAGAGGAGACATATACGGTTGTACCCACAGTAGAATTTGAAGGATTCAAGGTAGAAGTGGCAGGTGGTAGCACTATGCCCTATGACAGGTACATTCCCGGTATGAAGCTCACCTTGGGAAGGCATGAGCTAATACAGGACGTCTATGTGATGGACCTTCCGGACACTAACATCATCCTAGGAGTACAGTGGCTTACCACGTTAGGGCCTATCACCACCGATTACAATACCATGGAGATGTCTTTTGCAGAGGAGGGAGGACGAAAGGTAGTGCTCAGAGGCATGACAGGTAACTTTGCTAGAGTGGTTACGGCCAAAAGGATGGAAGCTATCTTCAGGAGAGAGGAAATTGTGTATGCAGTTGAATGTAAAATTTTGGCACGTGTGGATGAGAAGCGTAAGGTGCACTACACCCCAGCGATCAAAGAGATCCTTGACAGGTACCACAAGGTGTTTGGGTCGATTCCTCCAGGTGTGCCACCAGACAGGGGGTTTGAACACATCATTGAACTAGAAGCAGGGGCTAAACCAATCATCACTACACCCTATAGGCATCCAAAGAAGTATAAAGACAAGATAGAGAAGGCCATCAGGGAGCTTCTAGACATGGGACACATCAAGTCAAGCTCTAGCCCTTTTGCTTCTTCAGTAGTCTTGGTCAAGAAGAAGGATGGGACGATGAGGATGTGCATTGACTTCCAGGCCTTGAATAAAAAGATGATACAAAAACAGGTACCCTATACCCAGGATTGATGAGTTGCTTGATGAACTGCATGGAGCTGTCTACTTCACAAAGATTGACCTTCGTTCAGGCTACCATCAAATCAAGATGAGGGAGGAGGATATCTCAAAAACANAGAAAGAAGAAACAGGCAAGTGAAACAGAGGCCGAAATGGAGGGTTCAGGTGAGGAAGGTGAACCCCAGGGCTTGGCTTACTTGGCAAGAGAATTCAATAAATCCATAAACCAAATGGAAAGTAAGTTGGTCATTCACCTACAGGAGAACTATGACATAACCCACAGAGGACAAGCCGAAATTACTGAGACCTTGGAAAAGGTAGATGATAACCTAAGGAAGGTGGATGAGAACCAAACTACGATAGCCGACCTATTACTGCAGATAACTCATAAGGGGAAAGGTCCAGAGATATATGAAAACAGAGAGACTGGTGGTTCACAGGGTGGAAACAGGTACAACCTAGAGAAGGCTCCCAGGTATAACCCTGAGCAGATTCCCTATCATCAGTCTGAAGGGAGTCATGGAGGGGGCACCCCACATGGGCAAATGGGTAGCAGGGCTACTCCTAGACCATACTTACCCACGTTCACAGATGGACAGTCACAGCGGGAACAGGTGGATGATTTTCTAGAGCAGATGGTTCAGTGTACCAGGGAGTACCATGAGCTAGACTTGGGAATTCAGAGATAGATGTCCCTGGATCAATACTGCTAGCTTAAGTTCAGAAATAAACCTAAGCTGAACCATAGAAGCAATTATGAGCTGGAACGTAGGATGGGGAAGATAGAAATCCCATACTTTGATGGCACGACCAAAATGACAGCACAGGCGTGGTTACAGAAGCTGGATACTTATCTATAGCTTAACCCCATGAGAGAGATGGAAGCCATCAAATTTGCCACCATACACTTGGATGGCAAAGCTCATGATTGGTGGTACCATGGATTGATCACCCTAGGCCACAATCAGATCATGGCATACACAGACTTCACTCAGAGGCTCATTGACTGTTTTGATCAGGGGGACTCGGAGCTGCATTTCAGGGAGCTCACACAGCTTAGACAGACAGGTGCACCAGAGGTATACATTGAAGAATTTCAGAGGCTTGCGGTCATGGTGCAATACATCTCATCAACCAGACTTATGATGTTCTTCACTGAAGGGTTGATGGAACCCTTGAAGGAGTGGGTAAAGGCTTTCAAGCCCACCAATCTACAAGATGCCATTTGGAGGACGAGGGACCTAGGGCCAGTTGCCAAACCAAAACTTATCCCTATACCACCTCTTAACACTGGAGTAAGAGACCAAAGATCCCCTGTGAACCCGGGAGGACGTGACCCAAGGGGGTTTGACAGGGGCCGTGGCAGGATAGATGACAACACTAGGAGGGAATTGAGGAGGAAGCAACTCTGCTTCACATGCAAAGAACCATGGAACCCATCACACAAGTGCATGGGACGTGGCAAGGTACACTACATTGAGGTGACTTCAGACAATGAGGAGGAGGAAGATTTTGGTCAAATACAGAACATAGAGGTCGAAACCATAGAGGCAACAAAGGAAGAGATTCCAAAACAGGACGGTACGGCTGGGGGGAAGGCCACCTTGGCATCTATCAGCGGGGTGCCCAAATTCAACACTTTCAGGATGAGGGGGGTCTTGCAGGGACAGAGAGTGTCTGTATTGATTGATGGGGGAGCCTCTCACAACTTCATTGACGCAACATTATTGAAGAGGAGACATATACCCATAGTAGAATTTGAAGGGTTCAAGGTAGAAGTGGCAGGTGGTAGCACTATGCCCTGTGACAGGTACATTCCAGGTATGAAGCTCACCTTGAGAAGGCATGAGCTAATACAGGACGTCTATGTGATGGACCTTCCAGACACTAACATCATCCTAGGAGTACAGTGGGTCAGCACGTTAGGACCTATCACCACCAATTACAAGACCATGGAGATGTCTTTTGCAGAGGAGGGAGGACGAAAGGTAGTGCTTAGAGGCATGACAGGTAACTCTGCTAGAGTGGTTATGACCAAGAGGATGGAAGCTATCTTCAGGAGAGAGGAAATTGTGTATGCAGCTGAATGTAAGATTTCGGCACGTGTGGATGAGAAGGGTAAGGTGCACTACACCCCAGAGATCAAAGAGATCCTTGACAGGCACCACAAGGTGTTTGGGCCGATTCCTCCAGGTGTGCCACCAGACAGGGGGTTTGAACACATCATTGAACTAGAAGCAGGGGCTAAACCAGTCATCACTACACCTTATAGGCATCCAAAGAAGTATAAAGACGAGATAGAGAAGGCCATCAGGGAGCTTCTAGACATGGGACACATTAGGCCGAGCTCTAGCCCTTTTGCTTCTTCAGTAGTCTTGGTCAAGAAGAAGGATGGGACGATGAGGATGTGCATTGACTTCCGGGCCTTGAATAAAAAGACGATAAAAAACAGGTACCCTATACCGAGGATCGATGAGTTGCTTGATGAACTGCATGGAGCTGTCTACTTCACAAAGATTGACCTTCGTTCAGGCTACCATCAAATCAAGATGAGGGAGGAGGATATCTAAAAAACAGCTTTCAGGTGTCATTACGACCATTATGAGTTCTTGGTAATGCCCTTCGGATTAACCAATGCCCCAGCCACGTTTCAGTCTTGCATGAACCATGTGTTCAACAAACAACTGAGGAAACACTTGCTAGTATTCTTTGATGACTTGCTCATTTACAGCAAGACGTGGGAGGAACACCTTCNGAGTTGGAGTTAGGGTTAACCCTAGGAGTTAAGTTAACTCAACAGGAAAATAGAAGAAAAAGTATAAAGAGAAGGCTAGGGCGCACTTCTTGGGCATTCTGGATTTTGGTATTTGCTTGTTATTCCTCTTGAGCATACAATTTGAGGGTTTTGCTGTTACAAACCCTTGTGAGCAACTCAGTGGTGAAAGACCCACTCACCTTGTTCCAAGCTTGGTCTCGGGGATGAAAACTCCACCCACACCATTCTACATTCATCACAGATCCACCTATCGATTCAGGAGAGCAGTAGGGCCGTACTATTCAGGGATTTCCAATAGGGGCGCACCATATCTTGAAGAAGAGTTCGATCCAGCCAATCAGGAGAGCTTGGGGGAATTCCGACACTTGGGTTCTATTTGAAGGTCCTTGACCATCATTTTGGAGGTTTTCTTGAAGAGTTATCACCATCAGATCTTCAGTTACAGATTGGGACGGCCTTGAGACAAGGAGGACGTCTTGTGATTCAGTATTTCTCAGATCTAGGGAGTTCTACCTAGAATCTGGACTTGAAACTTCTCCTAAGGGGTTTCTACAACCCGATCTACCATTCTAGAGAGTTTCAGAGGTTTTGGAGGTGTCCTTCATTCAGAATGACTTATTGAGCTATTCAGGGTTTTAGGTGGGCGCATACTACATTAGGGTTTCAACCATTGGTGGAGGAGGATTGAGTATTTGAGCTTCAGACTTCCAGGAGGGGTTTCCGTGGTCCCGATCTACATTTTGGTGGAGTTTGGCACGATTTGAGCATCTCCTTCAGCTAGGCCGAAATATTGGTCCCTTTCAGCCAGCAGGACGTACCAATAGCCCAGGGGGGTTGAACGTTCACCTATTGTTGGCACCTTGGGTCTTCAGATTGTATTCAACCTTTGGAGGCATCTTTTGTATTAGCGGGAACATTTTGTAGCAGCTCATATTTATTATCTAGTGGAGCCATCTGAGGACTATTCCAGATCTGCTCTATATTGTATCTGGTTCATGCTTTTCATAATAAAGGTCAGATCTATGCTTGTGTTTTCCATATCTTGAGTATTATTGTGATCTTGCATATGTTGAATAGATCTTGTATGAACACTATCTAAATAACTGGAACAAACCCTAAGGCCGAAACATCAATAACCACCTGCACAACAAATAATCAACCTGCACAACAAATAATCAATAAACACAACAGGGGTAGTTAGTGGTTTCAAGCAAAAAAATTGGCTTGGGATCATTACAGTGGTATCAGAGCTCTGATCCTCTCATCCTGTGAGGGTTAGCGCATGCATCGGTACAATGGTATATACATGGGTAGAAAGAAGAAACAGGCAAGTGAAACAGAGGCCGAAATGGAGGGTTCAGGTGAGGAAGGTGAACCCCAGGGCTTGGCTTACTTGGCAAGAGAATTCAATAAATCCATAAACCAAACATAAAGTAAGTTGGTCATTCACCTACATGAGAACTATGACATAACCCGCAGAGGACAAGCCGAAATTATCGAGACCTTGAAAAAGGTAGATGATAACCCAAGGAAGGTGGACGAGAACCAGACTAGGATAGTCGATCTATTACTGCAGATAACTCATAAGGGGAAAGGTCCAGAGATATATGAAAACAGAGAGACTGGTGGTTCATAGGGTGGAAACAGGTACAACCTAGAGAAGGCTCCCAGGTATAACCCTGAGCAGATTCCCTATCATCAGTCTGAAGGGAGTCATGGAGGGGGCACCCCACATGGGAAAATGGGTAGTAGGGCTACTCCTAGATCATACTTACCCACGTTCACAGATGGACAATCATAGCGGGAACAAGTGGATGATTTTCTAGAGAAGATGGTTCAGTGTACCAGGGAGTACCATGAGCTAGACTTGGGAATTCAGAGACAGATGTCCCTGGATCAATACTGCCAGCTTAAGTTTATAAATAGATCTAAGCTGAACCACAAAAGCAATTATGAGCTGGAACATAGGATGGGGAAGATAGAAATCCCATACTTTGATGGCACGACCAAAATGACAGCACAAGCGTGGGTACAGAAGCTGGATACTTATCTACAGCTTAACCCCATGAGAGAGATGGAAGCCATCAAGTTTTCTACCATGCACTTGGATGGCAAAGCTCATGATTGGTGGTACCATGTATTCATCACCCTAGGCCACAATCATATCATGGCATACACAGACTTCACTCAGAGGCTCATTGACCGTTTTGATCATGGGGACCTGGAGCTGCATTTCAGGGAGCTCACACAACTTAGACAGACAGGTGCACCAGAAGTATACATTGAAGAATTTCAGAGGCTTGCGGTCATGGTGCAAGACATCTCATCAACCAGACTTATGATGTTGTTTACTGAAGGGTTGATGGAACCCTTGAAGGGGTGGGTAAAGGCTTTCAATCCTACCAATCTACAGGATGCCATTTGGAGGACAAGGGACCTAGGGCCAGCTGCCAAACCAAAACTTACCCCTAGACCACCTCTTAACACCGGAGGAAGAGACCAAAGACCTCCTGTGAACCTGGGAGGACGTGACCCAAGGGGGTATGACAGGGGCCGTGGCAGGATAGATGACAACACCAGGAGGGAACTGAGGATGAAGCAACTTTGCTTCACATGCAAAGAACCATGGAACCCATCACATAAGTGCATGGGATGTGGCCAGGTACACTACATTGAGGTGACTTCAGACAATGAGGAGGAGGAAGATTTTGGTCAAATACAGAACATAGAGGCCGAAACCACAGAGGCAGCAGAGGAAGAGATTCCAGAACAGGACAGTACGGCAAGGGGGAAGGCCACCATGGCATCTATCAGCTGGGTGCCCAAATTCAACACCTTCAGGATGAGGGGGGTCTTGCAGGGACAAAGATTGTCCGTATTGATTGATGGGGGAGCCTCTCACAACTTCATTGACGCAGCATTGTTGAAGAGGAGACATATACCCACAGTAGAATTTGAAGGGTTCAAGGTAGAAGTGGCAGGTGGTAGCACTATGCCCTGTGACAGGTACATTCCAGGTATGAAGCTCACCTTGGGAAGGCATGAACTAATACAGGACGTCTATGTGATGGACCTTCCGGACACTAACATCATCCTAGGAGTACAGTGGCTCAGCACGTTAGGGCCTATCACCACCAATTACAAGACCATGGAGATGTCTTTTGCAGAGGAGGGAGGACGAATGGTAGTGCTCAGAGGCATGACATGTAACTCTGCTAGAGTGGTTATGGCCAAGAGGATGGAAGCTATCTTCAGGAGAGGAAATTGTGTATGCAGCTGAATGTAAGATTTCAGCACGTGTGGATGAGAAGGGTAAGGTGCACTACACCCCAGAGATCAAAGAGATCCTTGATAGGCACCACAAGGTGTTTGGGTCGATTCCTCCAGGTGTGCCACCAAACAGGGGGTTTGAACACATCATTGAACTAGAAGCAGGGGCTAAACCAATCATCACTACACCCTATAGGCATCCAAAGAAGTATAAAGGCGAGATAGAGAAGGCCATCAGGGAGCTTCTAGACATGGGACACATCAGGCTAAGCTTTATCCCTTTTGCTTCTTCAGTAGTCTTGGTCAAGAAGAAGGATGGGACGATGAGGATGTGCATTGACTTTCGGGCCTTGAATAAAAAGACGATAAAAAACAAGTACCCTATACCCAGGATTGATGAGTTGCTTGATGAACTGCATGGAGCTGTCTACTTCACAAAAAATGACCTTTGTTAGGGCTACCATCAAATCAAGATGAGGGAGGAGGATATCTCAAAAACAACTTTCAGGTGTCATTACGACCATTATGAGTTCTTGGTAATGCCCTTCAGATTAACCAATGCCCCAACCACGTTTCAGTCTTGCATGAACCATGTATTCAACAAAAATCTTAGGAAACACTTGCTAGTATTCTTTGATGACTTGCTCATTTACAGCGAGACGTGGGAGGAACACCTTCGACATGTGGACCAAATCCTATCAATCATGGAGGAACAATCACTGTACGCTAAGGAATCCAAGTGTGAGTTTGGGATGACAGAGGTGCTATACTTGGGACACATCATAGGAGCAAAGGGGGTACAGGTACATCAGGAGAAAATAGCAACCATTATGGAGTGGCCTACTCCTAAGACACTCACAGAGTTAAGGGGATTCCTAGGCATATGCATGTACTACAAGAAATTTGTCAAGGGGTTTTCTCAACTGTGTGCACCCTTGACCGATTTAACCAAAAATGGGGCCTTCAAATGGAGTGAAGAAGCTCAATCTACGATGGAGAAAATGAAAAAGGTAATGAGCACATGCCCCGTTCTAGCCCTTCCAGATTTCGGCCTACCTTTCACCTTGGAGTGTGATGCCTCAGGGGAAGGTATAGGGGCCGTATTGATGCAGAATAGGCACCCTCTTGCCTATGAAAGCCGAAAACTCAGGGGTCCTGAATTGCTTTACAACATTTATGACAAAGAAATGTTGGCTATCATGCATGCACTAGCCAAATGTCGGCAATATTTGGTAGGTGCACGGTTTGTGGTCAAATCAGACCATAATAGTCTTAAATACCTATTGGAGCAGAAGGATTTGAATGAAAGGCAGCAAAAATGGGTAAGCAAAATA
>JZKD02S2179495.1:15324-27059 GCA_000966675.3 Picea glauca
TATTTATTACTGCTCACTTTTGGATAATAATTCTACATTGATATAACATTTGAAGAAAAAGGATTATAATTACGTTATTACTGATTCACCCCCCCTCTCAGTAATCCAACAGCTTATGTACATGTTCCAAAGGAAACTAGGAGCAAGATGGATAATAAAGATTTAAAATGTATCTTTATTGATTATAAAGTTAGTATAAGAGGTTATAAACTTTGGAACCTAGTAACTAAGAAGATTGTTTACGGTTGGGATGTTGTTTTTAGAGATATTAAAGATGTTCCCAAATAGGAAGTCCTACCAAGGAAAAAAGAACCAGAGATAATAGAGTTTTGAGTTGTAGGATGAAGAATATGACTCAATAAAAGAAGATGTATTAGAACAAGAAGAACCTCATACTCTAGTCTTGAGGAGATCGGTTTGGGAAAGAACTCAACTAGAAAGGTATACTCCACCTGATTTTTGTTCTTGTTTTTCTTTATCTATTACTAATGATGATCCTAGAACTATTATGGAGGAAGTGGATTCAAAGGATAATAAACTTTGGGTGAAGGTCATGGTTGAAGAAATGGCTATCTTAGATAAGAATGAGGCTTGGGATCTACTTGAGTTGCCATTTGGAAGAAAATACATTGGTAACAAATGGGTGTTTAAGAGAAAGTTGAATGTATAAGGTAAAGTTGAGAAACATAAAGTTCGCTTAGTAGCAAAGGGATATTCTCAAGTAGAGGGAATTGAAATTGGTGAAATTTGTTCTCATGTTGCTAAATTAAATTCTATTAGATTTATTTTGTCTATTGGTGTTGCTTTTGATCTTGAAGTGGAGTAGATGGACATGAAGACACCATTCCTACATGGGGATCTTGAAGAAGAAATCTACATGAAACAACCAGAAGATTTTTCAATGAAGGGAAAAAAAATTGGTTTACAAGTTGAAAAATTCCTTGTATGGATTAAAACAATCTCTAAGAATGCGGTATCAAAAGTTTGATACTTATATATTAGGACTCGGTTTCACAAGAAGCAAAGTTGATGACTATGTGTATTCCAAGCTTGTTGGTGATCATTTGTAAAGCACCATTTTTGGGATTCACAATAATTTGTTATCATTATGTTTACCTGTCATTTAATTTATGTAACTGTTTTCATCAAGAAAATATAATTCTTATGTTGTTATAGTATAAATAAAGTATATATAATAGTTAAAACCTAATTCTTTTAACCTATCTTCCAGATGTAAGTATGTATTTTTATCTTTCATCACAGAAAAACAGTAATAAAAACAGTAATAAGTAAAATCAGTGAAATACATCTTGAAGAAGAAGGTTGTCCCTTTATTTCCTCTTGCTAACTTGCCTTGATAACATGCCTGAAAACTGATTCCTCCCATCTAGCTAGGAATAGAGCCTCTTTGGCTCCCTAGCGAAATCTTACTTTCTAGCCCCTGAACCCAAAATCCCAGCATCTCTAGTGCACTAGTAATCCTACCCCAAATTTTCCAACCCTTTTTCTTCTCAGATCTCTCTTGCCTCCTCCCTTCGAATGCCTTCCCAATGCCCCAACCCCCTTCCTTATCTCTCCATATAGCTACCCCCCCTCATCAATTTTCCAACCTCCCTTATCCCTTCTAATTAATTCTAGACCTTCCCCAAAACAATAAAATATTAAATCCCTTGTTTGTTACATTACTGAATTAAAAAAAAAATCTTATTAACTCAAAAATTAATTGACTTAATTTAAATTAATTAATTATAATAATTAAATTAAATTAATTGGTTGTTGCATACACCCACCCTTCAAGAAAATTCATCTCAAAGTTATAGTAACTTACAATACAAGGATAGTAATAATATTATTCTTACATCTAGATCAGATACGCACAACATTAATTTAAACATTCATAAATACCAGTGTACATGCGCAAGGCATGTATGCGTAGCTAGCACATACAAGACTCGTGCGTGTACTAATGACAATAATTATCACATCTAACGCAATTCTTGTATGCTTCCAAGCCAATTAACAATGTTATTAATTTCATAAAGAATAATAAACCATTTACATCATTTGCAGAATCCTTCAATTATAATAATTTAACACAAGCAACATTCACCTAAATAATGGTAGTTCAGTTAAGCCCCTTCTCTCTCTCTCTCTCTCTCTCTCTCTCTCTCTCTCTCTCTTCTTTTTTTTTTGGCAAAAGAAAATCAGACAATTACGCTATAAGATTAGAAACCCCACACACCCTTCACTAATTCTAATCATCCTTCCTCCCTAACCTACTTCCATATTCCATCCCTATCCTTCCTATGTTGGACTTTCCTGGAGCATCAACTATATTGACCTAACTCCAGATAGAACTCATAAGAGGAAGTGTCAACTACCTTGACCAAGCTTCTCTAATAGGCAACTGACAGTCATCATCACACATATAAGGGAGCGTGATCTAACACTATCCTCCCATGACTCCAAGTTTTAGAGGATACAGGATGGGAAATGCCTCCACCCCTCCTGATAGAACTAGGGTCAACACCCTATCATAGACCTTACAATGGCACTGTGTTGCTGGAATTTTGTCATTGTATTTTTAGTTTCAGGTAGTATCACTTCCTGAAAAAACTGCACTTTCCCACATATCACAGCAATGCATTTGAACCAACATAATTCATACCATATTGTTTCTTGGTCGATGTTCCCGACATAAAACTTTTATTTTCATTATCCTTTGGCTATTACATAGCTCATTAACATGCATCTTAGTCATAGCACAAACTCACACATATCCATACACATTATTATGTAAACACATTTAACCAAATCATTAACTCGGTATCCACGTACCAACATCTTTAAATTTCAAAATTTTCAAGATAGAAATAGGTTGCATAATATCCATTGTAAATCACATAACGATAAACATTCATAGTATTTACATTCACATAGGTCCATATGTCTATGTTAAGTAATCAATGTTCTACAGATCATAAGCAAATAAAGATACGACTAGGCCATGAGTAATTATAGTTGTCTAAGTCAAATGGGTCATTACAAACACCCATCCTTCAGGAAACATAGCCCTGAGGTGGTTAAAAAAGTGAGGGATGATCTTGTCGTAAGGTCTCCACATCCTCTGAGGTAGCATATCTTGGACTATACTTGTCCCATTGGACCTTAACTTGGTCTACCAAATGATTACTGAGCTTTCAGACCCTACGGTCCAATATGTGTAATGGTTCGACCATGATGGTTCCCGCATTCGAGACCTGCAATTCCTTCCAATTTAGTTTGTGAGATTCGTCAACAACATAATGGTGTAGAACATATACATGAAAAACATTATGATTTTTATGCAAGTGGGATGGCAGTATGAGATGATAGGCAATGGGTCCAATTCTCTCTTGGATTTTGAACCATTCTATAAATCGAGGCGACAACTTTATCCCCTTCCCAAACTAAATGGTACTCTTATTAGGCTTGATACGGATGAAACCCTGATCTCCCACTTTATAACTTCGATCACTCATGTTTGCATCGGCATAAATTTTTTGTCTATCTTGTGCCTCCTTTATTCGTTGTCTAATCTGAATCACTTGTTCCTCCATCTCTTGAATCAGTTTTGGCCCTATTGTCACTCAGTATTCTAATGGTGTCCTGCATGGCCTTCTATACAGAGATATATAGGGCGGCATTCCAATGGAGTTGTGAAAACTATTATTGTAGGTGAACTCTACCAAAGGCAGGTACTTGTCCCAATGGGTTTGATTATCCATAACATACATCCTAAGCATGTCTTCCATAACCTGATTTACTCTCTTTGTTTTCCCATCTGTTTCGGGATGATATGTTGTGCTCAAGTTCAACTGAGTCCCTAACACTGACTGAAAACTTGTCCAAAAATTATAGCTAAATCGAGAGTCCCTATCTGAAATGATCTTCTTGGGTAACCCATGCAAACAAATGACTTCACTTATAAAAACATGTGCCACATCAGTGACATCATAAGTGTCTCTAACTAAAATAAAACAAGCACTCTTGGTCAACTTATCAACTATAATAAGAATGGCATTGTACCTCAGTGATGTGAGTGGAAATCCCACAATGAAATCCATAGAAATGACTTCCCACTTGGACATAGGAACATCATGCAGTTGTAGGAGACTTTCTAGGTGGTGATGATCAACCTTCACTTGCTGACACTCAAGGAACTTGGCGATGAAATGGACTACATCACGCTTCATGCCTACCCAGAAGAAAAGCTTCTTCATATCTGTGTACATTTTCTTCACACCTAGGTGCGCACAGTAAAGTGCTCTATGGGATTCCTTGAGTATGATGCTTTGCATATCCCCACCCTTGAGGATGTACATCCTTCCTTAATATCTTAACAGTCCAGTTGCTTCAATGCCATATCCTTCATACCTTGGCTCTAATTGCCTCCCACTATGGAGGGATGAAGTAACCTTTAAATACCAACTATCTCCAAGAAGTTTCACCAACACTCACTCCCTTAGATTAACCTTTAAGGGAACCAAGGAGAAGATATCTGATCTCCTAATCAGGGCATCCACAACCACATTCTCCTTTCCCTTGATGTACAAAATTCCAAAATCGTACTCACTCATAAACTCACTCTATTGCCTCTGCCTGAAATTGATATCCCTTTGACTAAAGAGATGCTTTAAGTTTTCATGGTCTGTTTTGAGCTCAAAGCTTCGCCCCACTAGATAATGCCTCCCAATCTTCAGAGCTAGCATTACAAATACCAACTCTAAATCATGAGTAGCATAAATCTCCTCATGTTTCTTCAACTTTATTTATGCATACGCTATCATTGCCCCTTCTTGCATTAGCATGGCCCCCAATCCTTGCTTCAAGGCATCTGTGCAAACTATAAAGTCCTTCTCCATATCCGACACTCGTAGAATTGGCGCATTGGTTAGTAACATCTTAAGCTCGATGAATACAATATTGTACTCATTTGTCTACTCATACCTTACCCCCTTATGCTACAACGTGGTGATGGATTTCACAATCTTCGAGAATCCTTCCATAAACCTTCGATAATAACTAGCTAGCCCCATGAACCTTCTCACCTCGTGAGAATTTCTCAGCATTGGCCAATCCATTATTGCCTTCACCTTTTCCGGGTCCACAGAAATCCCTTCACTTGAAATGATATATGACCAAGATAGTGAATCTCTTTTTTGAAGAAAGAACACTTCGACAACTTTCCATATTATTCATTCTCTCTAAGGCATGACAACACCACTCTCAAGTGTTCCTCATGCTCTCTTTCGTTCTTGGAATAGATGAGGATATCATCTAGAACAACCTACACAAAGCGGTCTAAGTACTTTCAGAATACACCATTGATGAGGCTCATGAATACCGTTGGTGCATTGGTCTAACCAAAAGGCATTATAATGAACTTGTAATGTCCAAACCTAGTTCGGAAGGCAATTTTAGGAATATCGCCTTCCTTAATCCTTAACTGGTGATACCCTGATCACAAATCAATTTTTGAGAAAATTGGTGCTCCTTTCATCTGATCAAAGAGATCATCAATCCATGGTATTGGGTACCTATTATTCATTGTAGCATGATTCAAGTTCATGTAATCTATACACAAATGAAAAGAACAATCCTTCTTCTTGACAAAAATTACTGGTGCACCATAAGGTGAGACATTGGGCCCTATCAACCCTAAGACAAGTAGTTCCTTCAACTGCATCTACAACTCACAAAGTTCTAGAGTCGTCATCCTATACTGGGAGTCTTGGAAATTGGCTCCACACCAGGTTTTATCTCGATGGTAAATTCTAGCTCCCTCTTAGGAGGTAACCTTGGCAACTCTTTTGAAAAAACATCCTTAAATTCCAACAAAATTAGATATTGATCAATAGAGGGTTCTTTCCCTTCATTGATTGCTTCCACTACATATAATTGACAACCTTGCCTCATGCAACATTTAACCTTCATTGTCGAGATAAATCATAGATACACCTTCCTCTATATACCATGGATCTCTACTAAGATTCCTTCATCATCAACACAAAGCACCCTCTTCACGAAACATTCTACCATAGCTCGATGGACTTCTAACCAGTCCATCCCAATGATTAGATCATAAGTCCCTAGGGAAGTGACGTACACCTTCAACCTAGTAGTACACACTCCCCAAGTCTACAAGAAAATTATCGACGCTAGGTCCTATTGCTTGTTTTTCCCCCGAATCCATCTTGACTTGTTTAAATTCATTGTGTTCGTAGGCTGCCAACCCACACTTTTCTAATGCACAAGGTGAAATGAAACTATCTGTAGCACGAGAGTCAAACAAAATTTTAACATTGACATGATTTAGTGTACCTAACGACTCCACCACAATGGATTAGTGTTCTTCCTGACGGTTATTAATTGCTATATAAATATGGTGGCTACTACTTGCTCTTCCCATCGGGACATTTCCTTCTCTATGCACAAATCTTAGTTATGACTCTAGATAGTCATGTTGGTAATGAGGTCCTCCACACCCCTAACAAGTAACACGATATGGAACCTGCACATTGCCCTGTGGCAGTCTCTAAAATGAGTTCCTTCCCCTGGAACTCCTGCTCCTACTAACTGCTCCCCAAGAAGGTCATGGACTTGCTTGTGTGGCGGGTGATGAATGATATGATGCACTCGTTGCCATTAAAATACATGTTGCAACCACTCTAGGTGTGGCTCTATTTTCATAAGGAGGTGGCCCAGAGCTTCCCCCTATTACACATCAAAATTCCTCACTTCGATAATGTCACATTCTCATTATCGTAAGTGTCGTAAGTGTTGCAAGTGTCGTAAGTGTCACTTTCTCGCCACGTAAGTGTCGCATTGCGAACAACACCATGAGAACACTTGATATAACCCCTGAAACATGTTATCAGAAGAAGCACCATCATTTGACAGTTGAAACAAAGTGTTTTTCTACGATAAATGGTCATCTTGACAACTTTTGGAAGATCAGTGCTCGCTTGATCATATGTAGGGAGCGCTAACGCTCTTTGTCTCTCTAGCAGGGAGCGTTGTAGAGCTTTGTTGCCAATTGTAAGGGAGCATTGAATTGGTTGAGCAAATCTAGGAAGAAATCCCTTTTTTCTCTAAGTACAACTATGGATGGATCAAGTTGGTTTGGCTCAAATCTAACCCTTAGGTTGCATCTAATGGAAATATCACAACTAATGGAGTCATATCCTCAACTAATCCCAAATATAACCAAGGTGGTTGAGCCTCTTAAAGCCTATAAATGGAGGCATTCTCATGGTGAACAAAGAAGGAGAAATTATCAGCAAAGAATTGGTATTTTGATCATGGATCTTTCGAGCAAGGGTTTGGACAAGGAGGACTTGGGGAGGCTGTTGCAACATCATCTAAAGATTGTAAGTGTCTCTTTAAAGTTCTCATCAATATACTTGGCCTATTTCCTTCTAATATGTGTTTACATGTATTTGTTTATTTTTGTTTAATCATTCATAGATATATTGGTTTTGTCTAATCCATTAGAGTAGGAGATAGTTGTTTGTCTCTTGTGATCCATTGCAGGTGTTGATTGGAAATTGCGGACTGGAGAACTATAGACAAAATTCGAAAGTGGGGTACATCATACTATCCCTCTTACTCTCATTTTCTATGGGAATAATTAGTCTATGGGAATGGTAGTGTCCAAAGGTAGTTTTTTGTCTCGGTACATGGGTCAGTACTCCCAGGGAAGATTCACATGTCTACAGGGGAATGATTCTGTAACAGAAATTGGTGACTCCACTGGGGATCAAAGCTTTCATTTTTGGTTCTTTCCTTGGTTTTTCCTTGATTTTTTCCTATCTTTAGATCTTGTTTGTTGATCTAAATTTGTCCTTACATCTTTTCATCTTTGCTAAGTTGTCTTACAGAGTCTCTAATTGAATTTTCTTGAGTTTTTGAGTTTTTTAGGTTTTTCTATAGCTTCTCTCAGAACTAGCACTCTCTCTGGTTCAAGTCAGAGCAATGATAGCCTGATCAGCACTCTGACAAAGTGTATTAGGGAGTGTTGTACGCTCTGGTGTTGTGATTACCAGAGCGTTGATTTCTCTTTCTTTTGAAAAATTATCGGTCGCTTGCTTGCTGGGCTTAGTTCTTGGGTCTTTCTCTCTTGCTCAAATCCTTTTCTATCAGATATTGTCTTATGTTTGGCTTAAAACTTTTTTTTTTTCATACTTTTAGTCTTGATTGGGTTTGTGTTGTTTTTTCCTTGTTGCAAAATCAATCATTCTCTTGCAAACTTAGTTTCTTTTTGTTGTTCTTTTTGATTATCTGATTGATTAGAGGTTGTCATAAGGAAGTTCATTGATCTTAGCACTGTTTTTTTTGTCTTTGATCCCTTACTCAATTCCGGAAGACTATTAAGTGTGGTTTTTTTCTTTTTTCTTTTTGGTGTTTTTCCTTGAGTGAATAGTTTTTTCTTCTTTTGGTTTCTTATTGACTACTGAGAGTGTCTTTGTTTGTTTATTGTTGCTTCCTATTTCTTAAGATCACTGTAGTGAAGTTATTTTTCATTATTAGTGAAAGTAAGGAGCATTAGACGAACATTTTAATTTTCATTTGCGATCAAACAAAACAATACTTATATGCATTAGTTTTGAATATTGGAAATGATTTCTTCGTAGTTTGGCAACTGTTTGAATTCTTGTTGAAGACGAAATTGTGTAAAATTTTGCATTCTTATGTGCTTTATTAGTGAAAGAAAAGAAACTATTCTCCTTCCCCTATCTAGAAGTTCATTGAAAGGAAAGTTTGCATCTCATTCTTTTCATTTCTCTTTTGGAGTCGAGTATCAAAACATCATCAGTTTCGCTATCATTCACCTTTGTGTAATGAACAGCCATAAAAATGAACGCTAATTAAAATCAAACTAGAAAATTTTTATTTTAAGATCTTTACACCAACAATAAACTAGGACAAGAGCTTTGGAATAGGCTGTGAGAATAAATCTCCAAAGAATTCAAGACAAACTCAAAATCTTATGATAGGGAGATTAAATACAATTTTTGTATAAGCATAGCTGGGATCCCCCGCTCACACAAGGGTTACACATGAGGTCGTGTTCAAGAGAGCAATGAAGATTATCCCTCTGAGGCTTAACCGTTCATAGTAGTAAGATCATATATTAGGGATTCTTCTTGAGGTTCAAATGTCTTCATTTAGTCTCAGAGCTTCATGAATTCTGAATCCGTTCGAAGTCCTCTAGAGTTTATCGGTCCACTTGTCCACAGTTCTCTTGAAGAATTTCAGACTTGATATCCTGGTCATACGTTCAGACTTGACTGTCAACTATACCCTCCCAGAGGCTGACTAGGAGTTGGTATCCTTAGTAGCCACCATATTTACAGTCTTTACACGAGGTGACAATGAAGGGAAGTTTTTTTTGTACCTAGAATAGACGTTGTTCAAACTCACTCGGGCTCCTTGGAGGGTAACCCATGGGTAAAACCGTGAGGATTATTGCACCAAGGTGTAAGTTTGTTAAGCAGGTTGCCAATGTAACTAAACCACCCACTCATATCCTAGCCCCTTCTCACTTTGATCACATGATGTTAGATTTCATCACCAACTAGTACGTTCATTGAGAGAAGGCATTGTTTGCTTGTTGGTTTTCTAGAATTTTTAGCGAGTGTTATTTGTTTACTTTAGTTGTCTTTAAAAATTGAGATTGTAGATGATAAAGGTCTTCATATATCATGTAGGATGCAAGGGTTTCCTCCAAAAGGCTACAAACCCTTACCTCCTAACTCACCTGAAGACACTTACCGTCAAGAGGTTGAGAATGATTCAAACGTTGGGAGTATTGCTACTCCTTTGCTAGAAAATCCTAAGAGAGCATTAGTTATGGTTGAGGAAGGTTCCATCCTTCATGTCAACCCAACTTTTTTTGTTCTTCTCGATCCACTCTTGGTTCGACTGGACTCCTCCAGTAATATTGTAGTAGAAGAATATCCTCACCTACCGTTAAGGCCACATAATCAATTGGATATGGAACCAATACAACCAAATTTTAATGACGAATACACAACCCCTGTATGTTTTGTTGAAATGGTAGATCCACATCAAACTCTTGTTCTTTCTATATGGAGAACTCCATAGGAATGAGATCTTTACAAAAAAATTAATTTTAGCCGACCACATTTTGACCCTCCACATGTCTCTACCACCTCCAGTACATAGGCAGGACAGTCAAGTTAGCCTATCACATGTCCCGTCGAACCAACAGTCAATATTTTTACCACTTCAGGGCAATTTCACATTTAAACAGAAGTTTTGTTACCCAGTTAGATGAAAATTACCTTGACAGTTACACCTCATATCCCTCTTCAAGCTACAACTTTGTATACTCCACATAATCCTATTGGTACATCTTCACATCCTGGAATAAAAAACCCTTCCAGTCACTTGAACCCGACTGCAGGTCAAATCCTACCAGGGGAAAATTGTCCTCCAACATCCAAATTTCGATTGTGGGGGGGACCCCTTCTTATCGGTCATACCCCAATTTCTACCCAACCAATGGCAGGGGGAAAACCTCAACCTTCGTTCACTAGAAACCCCCCACAATCTCGGGGACCACCCCAAGGAGGTAAGTTCCATCAACCACATCAGGGTAGGTCATCACACCCTAACCCACAAGGAGGAATTCCAAATCTTAATCCTTCTGGACTACATTCTGGACAACCTTTCCCGAGAGTCTCGAATCCCACTTGGGGTCCTCAAGGTCAATCATATTTTCCTCCCCAAGGGCCAAATCCTTACCCTCCTCAGGGCCAACCTAGTTACCCTCCTCAAGGGAAACCTGGATACCCACCTCAAGCTAATAAAGTGACCTATCCTCCCTCGGGTTACACTAGTTATCCTCCCAACGTGAAAATGGGTTTCCCCTCTCCTTTTATGCACATTCCTCAACAAGTAAATCCTACCTTTGTTGGTCAACCACAATAGCATATTGGAGGGCCCACTTGCTACAATTATCCACCTCAATTAGTTTACATCCCTATTGGTGTCTTTATGCCACACTAGTATCATCCACAATTCAATCAACAACTACCGTTCTTAGCCACTCTAGATCTACTAGATATGTCTAGATTGACAAATGATCCCATATTACATTCTCCTTTTTGACCAGTTATTCCTACTAAATTGTCTTCCGATATTCTGAAATTTGACGGTAAACCTGGGGAAGACCCTAATAACCACATTATGACCTTTCATCTATGGTTCTCATCAAATTCACTAATGGATGATTCTATCCGTTTACATCTTTTCCAGTGCACACTTACGGGTACAACGACTAAGTGGTACACTGAATTACAGCGTGGAACTTTTCAAGACTTTAATTCAATTTCCATGGATTTTCTCACACACTTTCAATTAACTATTCACTACGAGACCGTCACGGAAATTTTGACCTCCCTTAGTCAAACTAAATATGTCCATATCTCTGATCATATTCATGAGTGGAGACGACAACGATGGTTGATCAAAGCAACCATTCCTGACCAATTATTAGTTGAATGGTTCACCAAATCTCTTTTACCTTTGATTTCTCGTGACATAGCCATGGGTGGTGTTGTTACAGAAGAGGAAGCCATTGCTCATGCCCAGTATCTGGACTTGGTTTATTCCCAATCTGATACTTTGTATGAATTGATCCCAAATGCTCCATGTCCATCAATCGA
>JZKD02S2179506.1:0-19140 GCA_000966675.3 Picea glauca
TATACAGAGAATAATCACAGCCATGAAATTGAATCAAATTCCTCTATTAATTCAATATCTGTACATGGGGATTTTCCACCAGCTCTCTGTCTGTTTTTCCTTCCTTCTCCTTAATTCTAACACTGATACTTCTTCTACTACTAATCCAATAATACAAAGGAGGGTGTCTTTATCCCGTTTTCCCTCTCAAAAGCTAAATTGTCAAATCTAAACTTAATGGTCCTATCTACCTGCACTAAATCTACTCTCTCTGCATTAAATCTAATAAGTGCCTCGGCTGTACAAGGACGAGATCTTATCTTCTCATGGTCTATTTCAGTATAAAAGTATGCCTAAATATGGAGGCTTTTATGTAAACGACGACGCTCATCAAAATGGTCTAAACCGTGATGCTGGTGTCACCGTGCGGTCTTTTCCTTTCTCTAAATGCAGCCTCGCGTGACGAGGTGCGGATGCTCCTGCATCAACACATCCCTTTCACTTTCTGTGCTTCTTCCTTTTATGATCTATGTGCCATGTACATTCAATGCATCATTCCTCTTCACTGTATTTCAGCTGCTGCACACTCCTCCTTCTACACGCCCGAATCCCCCTCAACAAAAGCAACCCTCATCTCTTCTTTGTTCACCATACTTATCGTCTTTGTGCACCTTGTGCATGCTATATTCCATGCTTCTGCATCTTCACTCCATGTCGAGTGCTCTGCCTGATCATCATTGCAACTCTTCAGCTTCTCTGGCACTTAAACCGATGCATCCATCATCACTGGGTGTTATGCCAAGATTTCTTTGCCTCTCCAACAATCGAGACTCTTCGTATTCTTTGTTACAATCGAGCTCAACCTCTCTATTGTGGTTACAATCTTCAACTCTCTTCCATCTGTCAGTAGCCTCTATGACCAGTCTTCATTCCACTGGTAGATTCCTTGAGACTCTTCCACTCCTTTGGAAATCACACAAAAGTCCCTTCGAGTCCTTTGGAAAAAACCATTAGTGGTTTTAAGTAGTTATAGTGTGAACCTTGAAATGGAGCCTAGCTATGCTATCTCCTTCCACTTACGTGACCACCGAAGGTGACCACCGACTACATAGACATTTCACCATTTCGTCATTCGGCAATTCGACAATTCGACATTCGTGTCATCAAGTGTCTCGACACTTCAAGTCGATCCCTGAAATAGAGCTTGGTTACACTAGCTCCTTCCTCCATCTTCTAAAGATGTGACGACTGGCTGTGACCACAGCCTTATTCAAAACTGCATTTCACAATTTTTCGTTTCATGAATTTGTTGCGAGTCAGTCTGACTCTTTCAACTCCCGATCCCCGAAACTCTGAAAAAGGAGCTTATATCTTCGAGCTCTTCTCTATAGCTCTTCGACGATGTGACCATCAGTGTTGACCAAGGATTATTCAAAAAGTACTTTTGTGATTTCACATTTCGGCATTTCGACACTCCTATGGTGAAGTGTTTCGACACTTCAACTCCTAGTATTCGGAACTTCGAAATGGAGTCAGATCAATGGTCCAGTATTTCGTCGTTTCACATTTCGGTGATTTGGAATTTCGACACTCCTACGGTGAAGTGTGTCGACACTTCAACTCCTGGTATTCAGAACTCCGAAATGGAGTCAGATCAACGATCCAATATTTTGTCGTTTCACATTTCGGCGATTCAGCATTTCAACACTCCTGTGGTGAAGTATTTCGACACTTCAACTCCCGTTATCCGGGAATCCAAAATGGAGTTATTTCTTGGTCTGTGAAACTCATTGTTGGTCTGCCTATTTCAGGATTTCGGTGTTTTGCATTTCGCAACTTCGGGACTCCTGTGTTGAAGAGTCTCGACTCTTGACTTCTCAATCTCCCAGTATCCAAAACTCCAAAATGGAGTTGGATCAATGTATTCCGGCGTTTCACATTTCTCCATTTCGACATTATTTTTGTGAGTTGCTTCCTTGACTCCTCCAATGCCCGGTATATGAAACTACGAAATAGAGTTTATGCTTCTAATATTTCCATGCCATTATCCTTGCACTGCTGATCTTCCTTACCTTCCTATTTTCCATCAAATGAACAAGCACACTCTTGCACTCTGTGTGCACCTTAGCAGTATCTCTTCTGAGCTTACGTTGTCCCTGTTTTTCCATCACTGCATACTCTGATATTTCCATCAATGACAATCACACCTACTTGTAAACATGCCAACAATCCCCCCCTTTGGTATTGATGGAAACCCTGAACGAGTGCGCTAAACTGTTTGGACCTCCAATTGTAGCATCTGGTCCGGACCACTCCTTTTCTCCCCCTTTGACATCAATGTCAAAGAAAACATGCTCTCCCTTAGTTGTTGCAGTATTTTTAGGAGGTATCAGATATTCAATCAATAGAAAAACTCCCCCTAACAGGATAGAATCTCTTAGGTGTGAGACAGGATGACACCAAGCTTCTGTCGGAGATATTCAAATGGTGTCTTAGCTAGGGGTTTAGTAAATATGTCTACAATCTATTCTGTGGTTGGAATGTAATGGACCTGAACAACCTGATTGGTGACCTGCTCTCTCAGAAAATGGTATTTTATGGGAATATGCTTGGTCTTGGAGTGAAATACAAGATTCTTGGACACACTGATGGCACTAGTGTTATCACAATGAATTGGGATCGGTGAAACGTATTTTACCTCCAAGTATGCAAGTTTCTGTATCATCCATAATACTTGAGTGAAACAGGTAGCAACAACAATGTACTCTGCCTCTGTAGTTGATAAAGAAATGAAACCTTGATTTTGACTAAGCCATGCTACTAATGAGTCACCCAGGAAGAATTCTCCTCCACTGGTGCTTTTTCCCTCATCAACATAGTTTGCCCAATATGCATCTGAATAAGTAGTTAACTGAAAATTTTGATTTCTGGGATACCACAGACCATAATTCATTGTTCCTTTAAAATATCTAAATATTATTTTGACAGTTAGCAAATGACTCTGTTTAGGTGCAGTCTGATATCTTCCTACCATTCCAACAACATACATTATGTCTGGGCGAGATGCTGTGATGTACAACAGAATGCCTATCATTGACCTATATGAACTTTAATCAACAACAGGTGAGTCATCATCCTTTCTTAATTTGCATCCAGTAACCATAGGTGTGCCCACAGGTTTAGAATCTTCCATTTGAAACCTTTTCAACATTTCTATTAGATATTTTTCTTGAGAAATGAACATCCCTTCAGACCTCTGAGTAATTTGCAGACCAATAAAAAATGAGAGTTCACCTATCATAGACATTTCAAACTCAGACTCCATGGCAGAAGAAAACCATTGTACCAATGAATCCTTATTACATCAGAAGATGATGTCATCTACATATACCAACATGATGAACAAATCATTATCCTCTGTTTTGATATATAGATTGTTGTCAACTGTTCCTCTCTTGAACCCTTTGTCTTTGAGATACATATCCAACCTTTGATATTAGGCACGAGGGGCTTGTTTTAACCCATATAAAGCTTTCTTCAGCTTGCATAGTAAGTCAGGGTTATCAGATAGTTCGAAACCCTCTGGTTGTTCCATATAGACTTCTTCATTTAAATATCCATTTAGAAAGGATGACTTGACATCCATTTGATAGACTTTAAGCCTTTTATGACAAGCATAGGCAATAAATATTCTGATAGCTTCTAATCTTGCTACGGGTGCAAATGTTTTATCAAAATCCAGTCCTTCTATTTGAGCATAGCCTTTACAGACCAATCTTGCTTTGTTCCTGACAACTTGTCCCTGCTCATTCAACTTATTCTTAAAGATCCATTTGGAACCAATGATATTTTTACCTTCAGGTCTATGAACCATCTCCCACGTATTGTTTTTCTCAATTTGATCAAGTTCATCATTGATTGCTTTAACCCAATGGTCATCTTTTCTAGCTTCATTAAAATTCTTGGGTTCCAGCATGGATATGAAGGCTATATGTGATTGTTCAGTGTTTTTGATTATCTTTCTCCTGGTTTGTACACCTTTGACTTTTTCACCAATTGTCTGACTTGCAAGATGATTCTTTTGAGTGATTCTAGAGGAGGAGTTTGAAGTTGTCTGCTGATTTGAGTTTGTTTGAGTATCTGTGTCTTCATCTGATTCAAAGTCTTCATTTTCTGATTCTTGGACCTGTTCATCTTCAGCTTCAGCTGTGTCCTCTATAGAAGAATAATTTTTGTACAACTCTCTTGCTGGGATTCCTTCATCAACTTTTACGTCAATACAGTCAACCATTTTATGAAGCCTCTTATTGTAACATTTGTATCCTTTACTGTTTGTAGCATACCCTAAGAAGATACCTTCATCAACCCTGTCATCATATTTTCTAAGGTTCTCATCATTATTCTTTATGTAACATTTACTCCCAAAGACTTTTAAGTGTTTGATTGAAGCAGGTCTCCCATACCATAGTTCATAAGGTGTCTTGTCACTTTGTGGTATGAGGTGGGATTTGTTAAGAACATGGACTATTGTGTGTATTGCTTCTACCCAGTAGGTTTGACCAATGTTCTTCTCATTCATCATTGACCTGGCCATTTGCTGCACTGTTATGTTTTACCTCTCAACTACTCCATTTTGTTGTGGAGTTCTTGGGATTGTGTATTCTCTCTTGATCCCATGCTTATCACATAATTCCTTGAAATAACTTGACATAAATTCTCCTCCTCTATCTGATCTTACTGCCTTTAACCTATTGCCTGTTTGATTCTCAGTTAAAGCCTTAAATTTTTTAAAATTCTCAAATGCTTCAACTTTTTCCTTGAGAAAGGAAACCCAAGTAATTCTGGAGTAATCATCAATAATAAACATGAAGTAGTTTTCTTTCCCTGTGCCTTCCTGTCTTGATGGTCCACATAAATCCATATGAACTAGTTGGAGTGGTTTCTCGGTTGAAGTAAAGCTCTTGGACTTAAACTGTGTCCTGGTTAGCTTTCCTACTCGACAGGGTTTACACATAGAATCCTGGGCTTTGATATTCTCGAAAGATCTTTTACTGCCTCAAGATTTTTGAGCTTGATTAAGTGGTCAAAGTTCATATGTCCAAGTCTCCTATGCCATAACTAGATTTCATCATACTTGCTTAAGTGGAATTCTTCTTTTTCTTCTTTCAACACATATACATTATTTTCTTCCCTTATGCCTTTGGCCACCACTTGTCCTGAGTTTGCAGACTTTATCTTGCAGTCCTTGGACATGAACACCACTTCGCATCCTTTGTCACACATTTGAATTACACTGAGCATGTTATGTTTCAACCCATCTACAAGCAGAACATCTTGGGATTTTCCTTTTCCATTACTTAAACTCACCATCCCTTTACCCTTTATTTTACCTGGAGCATCATTTCCAAAGGTTACGTTTCCTAATTTTCTTTCACTTAGAGATATAAACTTACCTTTGTCTCCTGTCATATGTTTGGATCATCCACTGTCTATATACCAAGGTTTCGTTTGTCTTTGAGCCGATAACACTAATCCACACTCGTCACTTTCTTTCTTCTTCCAAACCTGGACATTTTCAACAGGGGAATTCAAATTTGGTTCATAGTTTCTTAAGCGATAGTCAACATATTTATGTCCATAGTTATGACAGAAGCAACATTCTGGTTCGTTGAATAAATGATCATAACGATTTTTATGCTTAACCTATGTCCTTTTCCCATCCATCAAGTGATTTGTAGTCTTTGGTGTTTTGTTACTTGTCTGTCTCATTCTTTGTTGTGGCAGATATCTATACCTTGAATGTCTTGCTTGCTCATATCTAAATTTTAAAGAACAGTTTATAGCTTTGTGACCAAAATTAGAGCAGAAAAAACAATATCCATAGAAAAATCCTTGGTACCTAGAAAATGGTTGTCTTCTTTGAGCAGGTCAATTTCTTCCATGATGATGATTTCCTTGAGAAGGGAGTGCATTATTTCTTTGTTCTACAGATTCAGTCCTGGAACCTTTTCTTTACTCCTTCTGGGCAACTGATTGTCTTCCTTTGTTTCTGCAGGTTTGTTGTTGTCATTGGTTGTACATTTGACAAACTTGATGGATTATTTGTTTCTTGGCTGACCATTGCTTGATCCCTCTTCATAACCCAAACCAGTTTTCAGCTTTGGATTCCTTTGCTGATTCAGAATGGTGGCTAATCCTTCCTAGGCTTTGATACTTGATAGATTCTGATGATACAAGGCTTGAAACTTCTCCAACTCTTTCCTAGTTTTCACTACTTCTTCTTCCAGAGATTTACATCTTTCCTTCTTTTTTGATAACTGTTGTTTTAGAATGTCCTCAATTTTCTTTGCCTCTTCTAATTCCACTTTTAGCAGGGCAAATTCTTCATTAGGCTGTTTACTGTCTTTCTCAAACTGTATTGGTAATTGTTTTTGTTTTCTATTTTTAATTCTAAGTCTGTCAATTTCTTCCAGTGCACTGATCAGTTCTCCTTCCATATCGACCACAGCTTCTTCTTAATTAGCCTCACTTATTATGATTTTATTATCATAATCCTCTTTGGCCATAACTATGAATTCATTTAGTTTATCTTCAGTAGAGGAGTCATTGTCTTCATCATCTGAAGGATCATCATTATTGTTTATACAAAGACTTTTCTTCTTAAAATTATTCTCTTTAAATAAATTTATGTGTTTGTGCTTCTCCTCATCATCACATGTCTGATCCTTTCTTTTGTGAGGACATTTATTTGCAAAATGACCTATCTTACCACAGTTGAAACATTTGAAAGGTAGCTTACCTTTATATTTTCCTGATCCCTTCTTCAGTCTCTTCACAATTTTTTCTTCAATTTCATCAGGCTCCGAATCCTCATTCTCGTTTGCCTTAAATGATGCTTCTCTGGAGGTGGGTTTATCTTTAACTATTCTCATTTCATATGCTGTCAATGTTCCTAGAAGTTGATCAAACTCCAATTTTTTTAGATCATTAAGTTCTTCTATAGCAAATACCTTTGGGTTGAACCTATTTGGTAGAGATATAAAAATTTTCTGAACTAAAGAAGGTTCCTCTATTTTTTCACCAAGTTCTTTAATTGCATTTACTAGTTCTTCAACTCTCAGAAAGTATTTTCCAATAGTTTCATCTTCTTTCATCTTCAGCTATTCAAACTAGACTCTGTAGATTTGAAGCTTGGCATCCTTTACCTTCATAATTTCTAATGAGTTTGTCCCACATTTCTTTGGCAGTTCCTAGGTGCATAACTTTTACGAATTCTGCTTCTGCAAGCCCACTTAAGATAACATTCATAGCTTTAGCATTGAAGCTAAATTCTAGCTTGTCATCCTTATTAGCTAGTACAACTAGCTTTACATAACCAGTATGTACCACATCCCAGGCATCTGCACCTAAAGACATTATGTAGGTTCTCATTCTAACTTTCTACAATGAAAAGTTTGTTCCATTGAACAGAGGGGCCTTATTGGTTGAATTTCCCTCATGAATTGACATTTTTAATCTCTAGGATCTACCCTTAGATACAAGGGGCCTTCTCTGATACCAATTGTTGGAAAACTGAGAGGAGGGGGGGTGAATCAGCTGTTACCGTGCTTAAACAATTATGCTTCTTTTAAACTCTTTGTAGAGCACTTAAAGAAAATCAAAGTAATGCAAGTAAGTAAGCAATATAACATTCAACATCATTCACACATATGAGATACACAGAGACATATATTTCTTGAGGAAACCCATTAAGGGTAAAAACCTCTTCTTCTTTATATGATAAGTATACTTTACATTTTTTACATTATCATACTTATGAGCACCAACTCATAATGAGGCTACAACCTCTGTTTTGCAAGATGCAACTTGCTGAGAGAACCAACTCTCTATTTTCTCTAGAACCTACTAGAAGGAAGCACCAACTCCCTGGTTTCTCTAGAACCCACTAGAAGGAAGCACCAACTCTTTAACTATTCCAGCACCAACTAGATGGAAGCACCAACTTCTAGTCACACAAGAACCAACCTGTATAATAGAGAACAATAGTTCTCCCTTGCACCTTCCTGCCACCCTGGTTTCTCTGGCTGCAACCAAATGGAAGCTACAACTCCCTATGTTCAAGCACCCACTTGAACCTCTGAGAACAATAGTCCTCCCTAGCACCTCCCTTCCACCCTGAAATACAAATCTTTCCTATATATAAATTTATCATAGTGATACAATATTTATCATTGGCTTACCAGACTTATCACTGTTCTACTATGCTTCTCTGATCTCCTGTATCAGTGTCTCTCTGTCTGCATCTTCTTGCCCTTAATGATCTTCTATTTTTCTCTACAAGAGAAAATCATCCTTCCTTTACTGTCTCATTGTCTTGCTACACACATCCCTTTCACTTTCTGTGCTTCTTCCTTTTATTCTCTATGCGCCATGTACATTCAATGCATCATTCCTCTTCACTGTATTTCAATTGCTACACACTCCTCCTTCTACATGCCTGAATCCCCCTCAACAACAACAACCCTCATCTATTATTTATTCACCATACTTATCGTCTCTCTGCACCTTGTGCATGCTATCTGCCATGCTTCTGCATCCTCACTCCATGTCGAGTGCTCTGCTTGATAATCATTGCAACTCTTCAACTTCTCTTGCACTTAAACCCATGCATCCATCATCACTGGGTGTTATGCTGATATTCCTTCGCCTCTCCAACAGTCGATACTCTTCGTGTTATTTGTTACAGTCGAGCTCAACCTCTCTTTTGTGATTATAGGCTTCAACACTCTTCCATTTGTCAATTGCCTCTATGACTAGTCTTCATTCCACTGGCAGACTCCTTGAGACTCTTCTACTCCTCTGGAAATCACACAAAAGTCTCTTCAAGTCCTCTAGCATAAACCATCAGTGGTTTCTAGTAGTTACAGTGTGAACCTTGAAATGGATCCTAGCTATGCTAGCTCCTTCCACTTACGTGACCACCGGTGGTGACCACCGACTACATAGACATTTCACCATTTCGACATTCATATGATCAAGTGTCTCAACACTTCAAGTCACGATCCCCAAAATGGATCTTGGTTGCACTAGCTCCTTCCTCCATCTTCCGCAGATGTGACAACTGGCTGTGACCACAACCTTATTCAAAACTGCATTTCGCAATTTCGCATTTCATGAATTTGTTGTGAGTCACTCTGACTCTTCCAACTCCCGATCCCCGAAAATCTGAAAAAGGAGCTTATCTCTTCGAGCTCTTCTCTACAGCTCTGCAATGATGTGACCACTGACGGTGACCAAGGCTTATTCAAAAAGTTCTTTCGTGATTTCACATTTTGGCATTTCGTCATTTCGACACTCCTGTGGTGAAGTGTTTTGACACTTCAAGTCCCGGTATCTAGAAGTCCGAAATGGAGTCAGATCAATGGTTCGGTATTTCATCGTTTCACATTTCGGCGATTCAGAATTTCGACACTCTTGTGGTGAAGTGTTTTGACACTTCAACTCCTGGTATCCAGAACTCCGAAATGGAGTCAGATCAACGATCTGGTATTTCATCATTTCTCATTTCAATGATTTGACATTTCGACACTCCTGTGGTGAAGTGTTTTGACACTTCAACTCCCAGTATCTGGGACTCTGAAATGGAGTTATTTCTCGGTCTGCAAAACTCTTTGTTGGTGTGCCTATTTCGGGATTTCAGTATTTCGCATTTCGCAACTTCGTGACTCCTGTGTTGAAGAGTCTCGACTCTTGAATTTTCAATCTCTCAGTATCCGAAACTCCGAAATGGAGTCGGATCAACGTATTCTGACGTTTCACATTTCACCATTTTAGCATTCTTGTTGTGAGTTGCTTCCTTGACTCCTCCAATGGCCAGTATCTGAAACTCCGAAATAGAGTTTACACTTCTGATCTTTCCATGCCATTATCCCTACGCTGTTGATCTTTCTTGCCTGCCTATTTTCCATCAAATGAACAAGCACACTCTTGCACTCTACATGCACCTTTGCACTATCTCTTCTGAGATTACATTGTCCCTGTTTTTCCATCACTGCATACTCTGATCTTGCCATCAATGACAAACACACCTACCTATAAACATGCCAACATAGAGTTCTATGGAAATGAATTCAAATAATTATGTAATAAGTGCGGTGTAGAAATGTAGAAGATTAATCGATATACACCTTAGAAAAATTGAGTTGCATAAAGGATGAATATGACAGTGATGGAAAAAATAAGGTGCATGCTTATGGGCAGAGGAAGTGGGTATCACATGTTACCTAGTCAATCAATCACCCTCACCATCACTGGATTATAAGACTCCATAGGAGGTATGGACTGGTAAGAAACTCTCTCTCACACATCTCATGGTATTTGACTGTGATGTCGATGTTCACGTTCCAAAGGAAAACAAGAGTAGGCTAGATAAAAGGGTTAAAATATGTATCTTTATTGGGTATAAATACGGTCTGAAAGGTTGTAAGATTTAGAACCCAGAAACTAAGAATGTTGTGTATAGTCGAGATGTGGTATGTAGAGAAATCAAAGATGATGTCAAATAGAAAGTCCTATCAAGGAAGGAAGAACCAGAGAAAATAGAGTTCTAGTTGAAGGATGATGAATCCGACTCTACAAAAGGACATGACTCAGAAGAAGAATATCATCATACTCTAGTATTGAGGAGATTGGTTCAGGAAAGAAGACAACCGAAAAGGTGTACTCCACTTAATTCAAATTCAATTTTTCTTTGTCTATTATTGATGATGATCCTAGAACTATTAGGGAGGAAGTGGATTCAAAGGATGGAAAACTATGGAAAAAGGCCATGGTTGAATAAATGGCAGCCTTGGATAAGAATGAGGCTTGGGATCTAGTGGATTTGCCAACTAGAAGAAATCCCATTGGAAATAGATGGGTGTTTGAAAAGAAGTTGAATGCAAAAGGAAAAGTGGAGAAATGCGACTATTGATTAGTATCAAAAGGGTATTCCTAGGTTGAGGGAATTGACTTTGGTGATATTTTTTCTCCTGTTGCCAAGTTAACTTCTATTAGATTATATTTATCTTTTGTTGTTGTGTTTTATTTTTAAGTAGAAAAAATGGATATGAAGACAAAATTCCTACATGGGGATCTAGAAGAAGAAATCTACATGAAGAAACTAAAAGTCTAAAGCAATAAAGAAATCTAAAAAAGTCCATGTATGGGTTAAAGGAATAACCAAGGATGTGGTATAAAAAGTTTGATAATTATATGTTGGGACTTGGCTTCACAAGAATCAAAGAGGATCATTCTATGTGTTTCAAATTCATTGGTGATCATATTATTTATTTGGTCTTGTATGTGGATGATATGTTGTTGATAGGAAACAACAAAGAGATTATCTGGGATGTAAAAACTAAGTTCTCTAAATTTGACATGAAGGATCTTGGTGTTGCAAATTTCATTTTGGGAATGTAAATTAAAATATATTGGGAAAATAGGAAACTCCTTTTAAATTACAGGAAATACGTTGAGACAATATTGTAGAGGTTTAATATGCAGAAATGTAAAGCGACCAGGGTTCCTATTCCTATAGGTGTAAAGTTATTTGTTGATCAGTGTTCAAAGACACATGAAGAGGAAGAGGAAAGGTATTGTGTTCCATATGAAAGTGAAATTGGTGGTTTGATGTATGTAATGGTATGTACTAGACTGGACATTTCACAAGCAGTGGGAGTTTTGAGAAAGTATATGTAAAAACCAGGGAAGGAGCATTGAAGAACAGTAAAGGGGGTTTTCAGGTATTTTTTTGGCACTACTAGTTATGTATTATGCTACCAAGGAAGAATAAGATTGGAGAGAGTGTACATTCATGAATTTGTGGATTCATATTGGGCTGGATATTTGGATCACATAAGATCTACAAGTGGGTATGTGTTTAACCTGTTTGGAGGAGAAATCAATTGGATAAGCAAAAGATAGTTTGTAGTGGCACTCTCAAATACAAAAGATAAATACATGGTAGCCACTCATGGAAGAAAGGAATAAATATGGTTACAGATATTGCATTTAGGTATTGGCTTGGTACATCAATATATAAGCATAGATTGTGACATTCAAAGTGTAATCTTCTTGGCAAAGAACCCGACTTATCATTCAAAGACAAAGCATATTGATGTTCAATATCACTTTGTGAGAGACATGGTTGAAGACAAGAAGGTGTTGCTAATGAAGGTGGACACTTTGGAGAATTTTGTAGATTCATTAAAAAAATTTGTGAACAATGAGAATTTCTTTTGGTGTAGAGGATCTATGGGCATTAATTCCCTAGATTGTTGACTATGTAATCATGTAACCCCCTGTATGCAAAGAAAACAACAAGTGGGAGAATTTTGAATATGTGTTATATTCTTTGAAAAATTGATTCCATGTACTATACATTGATATGGGAGTAAAGGGGGTATGGGGGGTTCTTTGCACCCCCCAACTAGGAGAGTTGCGGGGTTGGGAGCCACCGAGAAAAAAGTTTGGTCCATTTTTTGGTGGTTTTTTGTGTTTGTTTTTGGTGGTTTTTGGACACATGGTTTTTTCCAATGGTTTTCTAATTATGATTAATGAATTAGGGTTTTTGACTAATCCAGGTCAATGGATAATCCACAATTGGATCTAGGAGCCAGATGGGGCTTAGAAAGACCTAAAAATCAAAGTTCTCATAATGAATTCAAAACAAACATGTATGTAGGCCTCATCGATACGAACCCAACACAACTTGAATGGGATCAAATGGGAATCATATCCTCTAGATATCGTGATCTGTTCATTTGGCCAAACAAGCAAAAAAAATGATGATTGTACAGTCTGTACAGTCCCACGTGGTAGATGAATGTATAGAACATACAACTGTACAAATGACATGGTAGTAATAGATGGTGATGACATGGAAACATTCTAAGGTGACATGTGGCAGTTGGACATGCAGCTGATGTGGTAGGGGTACAGTTGGATGCTGACGTGGCGAGTACAATTGGACCAATCCAGGAGTGACATGTGTCACCACTGCAAGGGTGAAACTTGGCAAACCCGTACGATGTACGTACGACACATGGAAGACAATGAATGGGAAATTGTGCCGACTAGGCAGACAAGTGGTCCAATCGGATTTTGACATGTGGCATTGGTTTCAGTGAATGGTGAGGTGCCATGTGGCCTAGACATGGGTTGTCACATGACACACATTAGTTGGTTAAAGTATTTCAGAATTGTGAACTCCATGAAGTTTGATCTCGCAACCTCCCATCGAGCTAACATTTTGACAGGGTTGGGCTAGCCAACCTACCCACATATGTTGCTTATTAAACATAACATCAAACATATATTTAAAGTTGAATGTTTGTTATATCTGAGCGGAAAAGGGTTGGGGCATAGCCCCCAGCCCTCGACGCAAGCTACTATGTGACCATAACTTGTGAGTGTGAGTTTTTTTTGTGTTGGCGTATTTGGTAACGGTCTAGCCCACAATTTACGCTACGTGCCACATAACACCATATGAACAGAGACTCAACCATGTGGTGCAAAGGATAAGGGTTAGCCCCAGTCGTTCGGGCTAGCCCACTGACCATGGGCTTAACCAATGACTATACATCAGGGAACTTAGCACATTGTTAGTGTGCGTGGAGGAATATTCTGTCACCACATGGCCCGTTGCACAGGACCAAGGGATGAGTTAGCAGGGGGGAAACACGCCCAAATATCCAGGGCCACATGGTGACTCTCCATATGACCGAGGGCCATACAATAAGGGGTTTCTCCCTAGTATTTCTCATAAGTGGGTTTAATACTATATGATAGTGATTTTTAAATGATTTCTTCCACATAATTGAGAGATTTTGGTCTTTTTTAGGGGATATTGGGCCCTTTTTGAGGAAAAATCTTGGGGGGAAGTTGGGAGATGGTTACCAAATTTATCTATATATATAAATCAGGGATTCTTGAAGCTAAGGAGGACATTCAAAGTAGGTTTATGATAAATATTTTCCAAGCCAAAGTCATTTTTATGCAGGGAAGCTATTGAGGAGATCACCTTTGCGGGCCATTTCTGGGAGCTCTGGTCATCTGATTTCAGTGTCATTTCATTTGTTGGGTTCCAGAGACCTGGTAGAACAAGACCAGATCATCTTGTACCCTTTTTGGCACTATTATGATGTCATTTTAAACATTTGAACAGAAACAAGAAATCCTCACCCACTGAGACAAAGGCCTGAAGATGTAGGCGAGATTGTCGAACTTCATTATCACTTTCCATCATGGAATTTTTTTATTTATGCACTTAGAAATAAATTATATCCTTTGGGTTATAAAGAGAAAGATTTAATTGAATGGAAATCTCTTAAACTAAGAAAAAGAAAAACAATGCAAGAATACACATATGACTTTCATAAAATGGCATTGATGTTATATATTCCTTTACATACCTAAGAAATTCTTATGAAGTATATAGGAGGTTTACCTACACATATTCAAAATACTATATTCATGTTTGGAACTACTAATCTTGATGATGTTTCTGTTCAAGCGACATACATTGAAGCAGGGAAAACATGTGTTGGTGTATCAAGGGAATCACCTTCAAGGAAAGAGGACAAACAAAAGTGGAATGGAAAGAAGGAAAATTCAGTGGCAAGAAAGGCAGAGAAACCCTCTTGCAAGAATTACAATAAAGAGGGGCATGATGAGGATTGTTGTTTGAAATTGCATCCCGATAAGAGACCAAAGTGGTTCAAGGAAAAGCAGGGGAGGCAAACATTTGCAGCAACAACACGACCAACAGACTTGGGATTGGATTTAGGTGATGAATCTATAGTCTCATTGGTTGGTATGCTAGGTAAAATTGGTGAAGTATTTGATTGTAGAAGTAAATTGTTTCACATAAGGATCATCACAAGGCACACCAAGGTCGACACATTGATAGATAGTGGATCTCAATATAACTTAATTTTAGAGGAATTGGTTAAGAAATTGGGGTTAAAAACATAGATACATCATAAGCCTTACATAATTAAATGGATAAACAACAATCATCAATTGCACATAAAAAATAAGTGCAAATTAAAATTTTCAATTTCATCTAAGTTCGTGGATGAGGTAACATGTGATGTGGTGCCACTAAGTGAATGCGGAATGGAATTAGGCAATCCTTACTTGTATGATTGTAAAGCAATCTTCTAAAGGGAAAAAAATAAATATCATTTAACCAACGGAGGTCAAGAATATGTGGTTCATGCTCATCATGTAAAGGAAAATAAAACTCTTTAAACTATGGAACAATTAAGAAAGGTAGCTCAAGAAAGAAACACACCTATAATTGTTTCAAATCAAATAATTGATCTTAAGCAAAAAGAGGAGATGATTGTAGAATGAAAAATCAATCACACTTTGCTTCAAGATAAGCTAATGTCGTGCAAATATTACAAACATATAAACTCATTTGAAGTCACATTTTTGATGCTATCATTAGTATTGTTGTCTACATGGATGATAGTGGCTTCAGTAAGATGTGACAAGGTACAAATGGCTAACAATATGCTGTCAGTTATCATGATTGTTTTGCAGTTGATCTTGATGAGACAGGTGTACAAGACAGAATTCAAAGACAAAGAACAAGCTGGGTGGCCTATCCTAAGCTTGATGACTGGTCACTAAACTTTTAGGAACCAAAAGGTCTTTAGTGGGCAGGTGTGATACAGACTTGGATCAAGGAGCCAGATTGGGCTTAGAAATTCATACAAATCAAAGTTATCAGAATGGATTCAAAAAGGACGTGTGCGTAGGTCTAGTTGGTACGAACCCAACACAACTTGAGTGGGATCAAACGAATGTCATATCTTTCAGATATCATGATCTATTCATTTGGCCAAATAGGAAAAAAAATGACGACTGTATAATCCGTACAGTGCCACGTGGAAGTTGAATGTACAGGTTGTGCAGTCATACAACTGACATGGCAGGCACAATTGGCATTGACGTGGAAACATATGGAGGTGACACATGGTAGCTGGATGTGCAGCTAACGTGGTAGGGTTACAGTTGGATGTTGACGTGGCAGGTACAAGTGGACCAATATGAGAGTGAAACGCATCACCATTGCAATGGTGACATGTGGCACACCAGTATGGCATACATACGACACGTGGCAGACAATGACTGGGCAAGTGTGCTGACTAGGTAGACAAGTGGTCCAATCAGATTTTGACACATGGCATTGGTTTCAGTGAATGGTGAGGTTCCATGTGGCCTAGACATGTGCTGCCACATGGAACCCATTGGTTGGTTAAAGTACTCCAAAATTGTGAACTCCATGAGGTTCGATCGCGTGACCTCCCACCGAGCTAACATTTTGGTAGGGTTGGGCTAGCTAGCCCGCCCGCACATGTTGCTTATTAACCTTAGAATCAAACATATATTTAAAGTTGAGTGTTTGGTATATCCAGGTGGAAAAGGGATGGGGCTAAGCCCCCAACCCTTAGCGCAAGATACTATGTGACCATACCCTATGACTGTGAGTTGTTTTGTGTTGGAGTATTTGGTAATGGTCTAGCCCACAGTTTACGCTACGTGCCACATGAAACCATATGACCCGAGACTCGACCATTTTGTGCGAAGGATAAGGGTTAGCCCCGGTCAGTTGAGCTAGCCTGCCAACCAGGGGCTTAATAAAAAACTATACGTTTGAGAGATTAACCCATTGTTAGTGCACGTGGAGGAATAGCCCGTGGCCACATTGCTCGTTGCACAGGACCAGGGGTTGAGTTAGTAGGGGGGCCAATGCGTCTGAATAACCAGGGCCACATGGTGACTCTCCAGATGATTGGGGGTTAACTAATAAGGGTTTTCACCCTAACATTTCTCATAAGTGGGTTTAATACTATATTCTAGTGTTTTTTAAATGATTTCCTTAACAAAATTCAGAGATTTTGGTCTTTTTTGGGGGATATTGGGGGAAAGTTGGGAGATGGTTACCAACTTCAGATCTATATAAATCAGGTATTATTGAAACCAAGGAGGACATTCAAATAAGGTTTATGATGAAGAGTTTCCAAGCCAAATCCATTTTTATGCAGGGAAGCTATTGAGGAGAGCACCTTTACGGGCCATTTTTGGGACCTCTGGTCATCTGATTTTAGTGTCGTTTCTTTTGTTGGGTTCCAGAGACTTGGTAGAATAAGACCATATCAGTTTGTAACCTTTTTGGCACTATTGTGATGTAATTTTAAATTTTTTAACATAAATAAGAAAGCCTCACCCACTGAGACAAAGGCCCAGATACGTAGTTGAGATTGTCGAACTCTGTTATCACTTTGGTGTTTTTATGGTTTATTTTTCTTATGCTTATGTTCACATATGTTCATTTATTTATGGCTATCATGTTTACTTTATAATTCTTCCTCTTTCATTAATCTTCATAAATGGTTAATAAATGAATGCATAATAACTCAACCATTGTCATTTAAAAGATCTTTTTGGATCAATGGATTATGGGTTTGGATGCCACGAGATCTTTCACGTATATTGTATTCTAAACAATGAAGAAGATGAAGAATAGAAGAATAGAGGTGCGGCTCTAAACATGTTGTTGGTTTTCCCAGTTTGGGTTTCGAGGGTAAAATATCTATGTAATGTGTGTGTGTGTGCCATTGTGTCTTTTGTATTTTTATTGAGAATATGTTTGCATTAAATAATTATACAAGGTTAAATTCTAAACACACACACAGACACATATATCTTCTATGATGTTTTCTAGTTTCTATGCTATGATAACAAACCCTCTACGCCAGTATATGGATCAGTGCCAATTTCCAAAATTGATTCAATAGTAGAGGCATCCTGCTCATTTGGTGTACCACATACATAGGTATTTTTCACCTTTCATAAATTCACCACATTGATTTGTTTATTCTATGATATCCTCAAATATAGTGTTGTTGTATTTATACAGGTTGCAATAGCATATGGTGATGAACCATGTCCACCTGGGATCGACAAGTCACCCCTTTCATAGGTATCATGTGTTGAGTTAAATCTTGTTTAAATGTGAAATCTGTTATGTTGTTTTGGTTGAATTTTACATTTTTGTACTAATAAAAATATTATAAATGTGTATGTAAGTTTTTTCATCCACTACTTTTCACCTACACCGCCACTCTTTCATGCACCACCACTACCAACATTCCACTCATTGTTTTCCCCAGCTACAGGGCTAGTCCACTCTTTGACCACCCTGCCTTGGCTCTTGGGATACCTCTTTCCACACCTATGGTTTTACCATCCCTCATACAACTTGTGGGGAATTATTTCCTCCAACTCCCACCATATTTCCCATTCCATCAATCCACAATGTCTAATATCATACACCATCCACCGCCACCACCTTTTCCATCACATCCATCCATAGGGAATGCATCCATACACCCTCCAAACCCACCCCCTTTTCCATTTGATGCATCAAAAGTAGTTTCACCCATATGAAACCCACCAATTGTCTCTTTTGTAGACCATATTGTTCCATCCATTGACACTAACAAAATATATGTTGCATTGGAGTAGGTTGTACAACTGAGTGCTCCACCTGCTAATGACTCTCCACAGTCGCCCAAGTTATTCACAGTGAGATCATTTGTTGATGATTTTTTATGTATCATGAATGAAATTGATTTTATTCATTTTTATTTAAATTTCATGCTTTGATCCTTGTAACTTCTGCAAGGTGGCATCGTTGAGATATTAGGGTTGCAAAGGAGGGAAAGACCCTCGTGATTGTCAATATCACCTATGATGAGTTTTCTTTGCTTGAATTACAAAGTATCATTTTGTAGGTCTATTAATTCATTGTGGAAAAAAACTTATAAGAATGTTGTTTCTTTGTCCAGCCTCCGGAGCAATAAACCACACCTAGGCACAAAACCAATCAAGGTGCTACTTCGAGTAAGAGAAGAAATATCAAGTTCTAGGTTGGACCCAATAGTTGTGAGGGTGGTAGTGGTGAAATAATGAGCATCAAGTTCCATTTTGTATGTAGGGGACCATATGTCACTTTTCCATGTTTGGGCACTTGTTTTCATTTTGAATATTGGGCATGATACGTCGTTTTGTAAAAAATATACAATTGAGATGATTTTGAATATA
>JZKD02S2179506.1:22335-33209 GCA_000966675.3 Picea glauca
GACATTTTCCCTTTGTTGCTTCATTTAGCACTCAAATAAAAAAAAATATATCTCTTTTTCATTTTCTTCTTTGTTTGAAGATTGTGTTGCTGCATCAATAGCTAGGAAGAAGTCTATTTTCATAAGTTTTTTGTAGTTCCTTTAGCGCATAAGTAGCTCGCAGATTGAGTGAAATTCCTTTATGTTTGCTGCATGAAATCTTAGAAAATTCAAAAAGAAAAAGAAATCTTTCTTGGTGAAAAGTTGTTGGTTTTTGCATTTTTTGTAAAAGTTTTTGTTTCCAAGCATTTCTTATTCATTTTGCTTTGAGTCTTTACACACGATCAGTTTCACCTTCATACCTTGTGACGTAAAAAATCCCATTAAAAGCAACGCTAATTAAAAACTATTAGACTTTTTGTTTGTAGGGTTCATACAGTAGCTCAGGACTAGGGCCTTGGAATAGGTTGGAGAGTAAATTCTCCAAGGCCACTCAAACCAAACATTGGAGTCTGTCATAGGGAGTGTAGAAGTCCAGTTACGTGAAAGTTATTCGGGAGCCCGTTCTAACACAAGGGATAAACACGAGGTCGTGTAAGGAAATGTAGCGGAGATAACCCCTCCAAAGCTGGACCAAGCGTAGTGGAGAACACATATCAAAGATTTGTTAAGGGATTCCGTCGTTTGCATTTTCCACAGGGCTTCGTGGGTATCGAATCCGTTCGAGGTCCTTAGTTGTCTTCCATACTATTTTCTCTTGATACCCTTGATAGGTTTCGGGCTTGATACCCTGCTCATTGTGGTCTACCCAACTATCGACTGTACCTGCCTGGTGACTATTCGCGTGTTGGAAAACTAGTTGCCAATATTTTCTAGGGACATACACAGGTGATTGTGGGGGTATACCACAGTACCTAGGATAGACATCGGGCCACACTTTGCAGAGTATACCCAGAGGGTGCTTCCATTTTCGAGTTGCACTTGCACCGGTAAGTTGCTCTAGTGTTGGTTGTTGTAACTGTTCTTCCAACTAGTTTAGTGTTTGCTTGATTTATCTCTTAGGGGCTTCTTTTTAGTGTGTGTTATTGTTTGATCATGTAGAATACCTTAGCGTGTCGTGAATATTCTCACACAGTGGAGGATTCAGAACTCCGCTAGTCACGAAGGCTTCTAGGCCTGCCGCCAGTTATCCTAGAGCCACCCCTGCCACCATTGAGGTGGAAACTAGACCAACAAGGGTCTTTCGAAGCAACTAGGTTACCAACCATTGAGCCCAAAAACTCCCAGAAGAATCGACCGCCAATATTGGATTGGTTGAAACCTCAACCACTGATACTTGTCTGCAAGTTATTGTGCCAATTCAATTTTATGAACGCCTATCAGTGCCTCACACAGCTATGGCAACAAACGCTATTACTTCTTGTGGGAATTCTTCCATTCCCATCACTGTTGCTACCACAGGAGAAGCCTCTCCTAACTTGCCCTTGTCGGCGGTCCGGGCCACCATGGTCTCGGCCGCAACTATGTCGCACAGTGGACCGACCCCATCTATTGCGGCGGCCACACCTCCCTTCACACCTAGTGCGAAAGGCCCTCCATTTTCATATGGTATGCCTAGTTCAGGTACAAGTCCTGCACTCACTCACTCCATTTTACAGACTTTGGGTCTGGGGGAAGGGAGCTCTAACGCTCCTCTGCAAGGTCAACTTGGGGTCATTCCTGTCCCTTTCAACACTTTTCCTTACGCTGGAGGTCATATCTCTCCTTCGTCCCCTTCACTCGGTGGTCTGCATCAGCAGTTCGCCGGGCAGCCTGCACACACAAGTTTCTTTGGAGCTGGGAGTCAAGGAACACCTGCGCAAACACTGCCTATAGGTTCGTCACCGTTTGTTTGGAACGAGACGTTTGGTAACAACACTTTTTCATCCACTGCTTTCCCATCTGGGGGAACTCCCATTTTTGGATAGTCTACTCCGACACAGGGTACTATTCTTGCGCCAGGGGCACATATACCAGGACCTTGGAACTCAGGACAAGGATCCGTTCCCGCATCTGGAATGTCGTTCTGGGGTAATTCTTTCCACAGTCAATGGAACCCCGGACAGACTTCTATGCCTCTCCCATCAGGACCGGCATGGGGTAATCCTTCCCAAAGTCCATCAAACATGATGAATGCCCAACATCCTATGTCCTTTATGGGGAATCAGCCAATGATGTCTCCACAGATGTAAAACCCTTACACTGGTCAGGGCCATGGTTTCTACCAGAATCCAGGCCAACAACCAAACTTTTCCTGGAAACCTGGTGCCAGTCAAACCCCAGGACCCTTTTTCCCTGGCTATCAACAGCAACCTAAAATACCATTCTTGGCGACGTTACACTTGCCATATTTGACGCGGTTGTTAAATGATCCTATCTATCACAATCCACGTTGGCCTCCTATGCCAACGAAGTTGCCTTTGGACATTCCAAAGTTCGTGGCCAAGCCTAATGAAGATCCAGGTGATCACGTGACTACTTTCCATCTTTGGTGTTCATCTAACTCACTGAAAGATGACTCCGTCCAGTTGTGATTGTTTCAACACACTCTTATCGGGAGTGCCACGAAATGGTACATAGAGCTTGATCGTTCACGATACTCTTCTTTTGGCGAATTGGCGATGGCCTTCCTTAACCATTTCCAGTTACCTGTGAGATACGACGCCGACACAGAGTTGCTAGCCAATTTTGAACAGACGACAGCAGACCATATCTCTGATCATATCTGAGAGTGGTGATGCTGAAAGAGTCTAATCAAAGTACCAGTTCCACCAGCATTCCTGCTTGAGTGGTTCCTTAAGTCTTTAGTACCGCAATTATCCAAAGACGTCGCAACTTCTGGGGTTTTCTCCGAAGAAGATGCCATCATGAGGGATCAACAATTTGAGCTTATCTATTCTCAGTCTGGTTTATTGTACAACATCCTGCCGGATGCACCACGATCGATACTAGATAAAACTAGATAGAGAGCCGGAACATATGCCGACGGTATCATTGGTTCGACACAAACCAAGCCCGCTGAGAAATTGACAAAACAATTGCAAAAGTTATCTATACAACACTCAGCGGCCAGCCAGACTACTGCTTTGGCTACTCCTCCTACCCAAATGTTGGAAGTACACTCCGTGCAGACGACTAACCCAAAGGCCCCCCAGCAGCCTGAAGGGAAGAAAAAACAATGTAAGAAGGGTAAGGGGGATAAACAACCCACTGATAATGCTGGCGAGGGCACTACGGAAAAATGGAAGGCGAGGTATCCATGCAACTTGTGTGCGGAAGACCACTCGACCCATCTATGTCCTCGACTTGCAGAGGCCCAGAAGTTTGTCACATAGCAACAACAAGCCATGTTGACTAATCCCTTTCAACATGGGCAAAATTTAACTCAAGCCTCTACAAGTACCGAAGGGGGCAGCT
Source organism: Picea glauca (assembly GCA_000966675.3). NCBI lineage: Eukaryota > Viridiplantae > Streptophyta > Pinopsida > Pinales > Pinaceae > Picea > Picea glauca. The sequence goes on from JZKD02S2179506.1 coordinate 25,771, forward strand.
AGGAAACCTGCCCTCCTCCAAACAACTCCTCATCCGCGAACGTATATATGGTTAGGGGTGATTCTTTAATAACGACTAGAGCGCATGACTATAGTAAACCAAGCGCCTCTGAGAAGGGAAAAGAAGCCGAACTCCCATCTCTTCCTCTACAGATTGAGAATACGTTGGGAGAAACGATGACATGCATTCCAAAAGGTGTGTTTAAGAAAGCTTCTCACAATCCAAACACAAGGGCCACCCATAACTACTCTGTGGTGGAAGATTTATCCCAAACCCCTTGTGCTATGTCTGCTTTGGAGGTCCTCCAAAGCTGCCCTGCTCAGAGAAAATCCTTGTTGACTGCTTTAGGCTCTACTGAGACTTGTAACCCAGGTACCATCATGTTAGATACGACTGAATTGAAACCTCGTCTGCCTTACCACGTCGTGTTTCAGATAGTAGTGGCTCATCCCACGAAAACGTTTACATGAAATATCTTCCACACGGTGGTCGATGAGGGCGCTTCGACTTGCATTATGCCGTTAGCATGCTAGAAAACCATTGGTCAACTTGAGTTGTCTCCATCACCTACTCTCCTCACTACGTTCGACGGTCATTCTTTCCGACCACATGGCATCATTCCTTCTTTCCCTGTGCAGTTAGGGGGAAAGACCGTGTGCGTTGAAGTAGAGGTAGTTGATGCCCCCCTCGACTAAAATCTCTTGTTAGGTTGTAGTTGGAATTATTCTCTACAAGCGGTGGTCGCTATAGTTTTCCGAGTCTTATTGTTTCCACATGAAGGCCGGATAGTGACCATTGATCAATTGTCCTTCTCTAGACCTGACCCAGCTTTGGGGGCATCCATGGTTCCCATGATAGATAATCCTCAAGCCGGTGTCGTTAACATCGGATTTGGTTTGTGCCTATCTTTGATGGGTACTTTCGATTACCCACCTCCTCATGGCGATGTCAAGTTTATATCGACTCACCACAAGGCTGAGATTTTTCACGTCTCGTCGTTCCACACGACTTACTTTCAGGATCCGTGGATTCTTCCTTCCCCATCAGCCATGATGGATGAGACATGGCACGCTGGCATGTCCATTCCCTTGTCGGCCGCTGAAGTAGCATACTCTTTAGTCCAACAAACTTCAGCTACTCCTGATCCGACTCCCACACAAGAGTTGGATCCTCTTCTTGAGCCTATCTGGGCTCAGGGTTCTCTTGCTACCATCGATTCGTTAGACTTAGTCTTACCTTCTGACGAAGCTGTAATTGAAGCAATGACTAGTCCGGACAAACCTTGGGAGGATCTTCATCACAGATCATATTTCCTCCCAGAGTTAAGTCGAATCGAGGCCGAAGAATTCACTATCACCATGACGGGAGATCATCCATGTCCCATTAACCTCTTAGCTACACAGGAAATTTATGCTAAGGGTAATATGACGACTATCGCTGCCACTATACCTATCAACATCTTCCGAAACCCTGGCGTCGTGGAGAATGTCTTCGTCGGAGTGGATTTCTCCCCTGAAGAGGTTTAGATTTACACGGATCTTTTTAAATAATTCCACGATGTTTTTTCCTGGTCTTATGAGGAAATGCCAGGTATCGATCCGAAAATAGTTGAACATGAGATCACAACGTATCCGGATGCTAAGCCTGTTCGACAAAAACTTCATCTAGTTAATCCGAGGAAAGCAGCAGCCATCAAGGCTGAGGTTGAGAAATTGCTCAAGGCAGGGTTCATTTACCCGATTCATTTGAATCAGAGGGTGTCAAACCCCGTGCCGGTCGATAAAAAATAAGGCACGATTCGTGTATGTACTGATTTCCGTGATTTGAATAAGGCATGTCCAAAAGATAATTATCCAACCCCATTCATCGATCAGATCATTGATGAATGCACCAGTTGTGAATCCTTTTCATTCATGGATGGTTTTTCAGGATATAATCAAATCCAAATCAAACATGAGGACCAACATAAAATGACATTCATTTGTCCGTGGGGTACATTCACCTATCGTAATATGCCTTTTGGTCTCAAGAATGCTGGAGCCACTTTCCAGCGGGCCATGTCTTTTGCGTTTCACAACCTCAAACATATAGTCGAGGCCTATCTAGATGACTTAGCCTCATTCTCTCGCAAGCGGAAGGATCATCCTATGCACCTTCGACTAATATTCGAACGATGTCGCTACTTCAGGATTCGCTTGAATCCCAGCAAGTGCATATTTTGCGTCACGTTAGGACGTTTGTTAGGTTTCATCGTTTCAACAACAGGGATCATGGTCGATCCTCTTAAGGTGGAGGCAATAGTCCAGTTTCTCTCCCCACGCACAATCTTACAACTGCAGAGTCTTCAAGGCAAGGCGAACTTCTTACGATGCTTCATCGCCAACTATGCCAAAATCACCAAGGGCTTTATGCGTTTACTGAAGAAAGATATTCCTTTTTTCTGGGACGAAGCCGCTCAACGCTCTTTCGACGCATTAAAACACGCCCTCACTACCGCACCTCTTCTACAACCACCTAATTATAAAAAAGACTTCTTATTATATCTGGCTACCGCAGAGTTAACCATCGGCATGGTTTTAGTTCAGGAGGATGATTCGTTTTCCGAATACGTGATCTATTACCTAAGCCAAGGCCTCGTAGGACTAGAACTGAATTATACCCATCTTGAAAAACTTGCGTTGGCAGCAGTTCATGTTGTTCAACAGTTCCGTCACTATGTTCTGTTTCGCAAGACCACCGTCATTGCCGTCGTGAATCCATTCCAGTACATGTTGACACGACGAGTTATCGGCGGAAAAATCAGTATATGGATGGTAATCCTCCAAGAATTTGACTTAGAATTCGTTTCAGCCAAGTCCAAAAAGTCATTGGTCTTGGTAGAAATTATCTCGGAGCTTCCAGTTGAGTCAGGTGACGTTGTGCTTGAGGAATCACCTATCTGGGGGGATATGTTTTTGATTGAATCTTCAGACCCCTGGTATGGAGATATACTGATCTATCTCCAGACTTTGAAGTGCCCCACCTCTACTTCTCATGACGAGTGTCAGCGGATACGCCATTAGGCTAAGAACTATCTCATACTCAATGATACGTTGTATCGAAGAGGTGTAGACTGCATATTGCGCCGATGTCTCACTCATGAGGAGGCCATCATAGTGCTCAATGATTATCATACAGGAGCCTGTGGCGGTCACTTGTCTGGGTTGGCAACAGCCCAAAATATTTTACGAGAAGGTTACTTCTGGCCCACACTTATGAAAGATTGTATCGAGTCGGTCAAGAAGTGCCATCCATGCCAAATCTTCTCACGGAAGATGAGGGCACATCCAGCTCCAATGTTTCCTATCATCACAGTTGGTCCCTTCACTAAGTGGGGGATTGATTACACTACATGCAACCCCCCGTCATCAAGGGGGCACCACTATATCATCGTAGCTGTTGACTACTTCACTAAGTGGGTCGAAGCTATGCCAATGTTTAAAGATGATGGAGAGACTGCAACTCTCTTCTTATTTAACCAGATTATAGCACGGTTCAGTGTCCCAAGAGAGATTGTCACTGATCATGGCAGTCACTTTCAGAACCAAATGATGTCCGAGTTAATGTCAAATCTTGGGTTACGGCAAGAACATTCCTCACCTTACTATCCCCAAGCCAATGGGCAGGTGGAAGCTGTTAACAAAAATCTTAAGACGATTCTACAGTGAACTATCAAATCAGCCAATTCAAATTGGCATTTGATGTTATACTCGACATTATGGGCTTACCAAACCTCAGTAAAGACTGCAACTGGGTTCTCACCTTTCCAACTTGTTTATGGGCTGGAGGCAGTCTTGCCTATCGAATGTCAAATTCCATCTATGAAATTGGCAGTACAGTTATTGCCAGACACTTCTCCTCTTGAAGAACGGTTAGTACACCTGGAGAAGCTTGATGAACAACGTCGTGATGCAGCCCTGGCCAACGAAGCTCATAAACATAAGGTCAAGTGTCAATATGATAGGTCCGTTCATCCTCAGGTTTTTTCTGAGGGTGACCTTGTCCTGGTTTATGACCAAGATAAGGACCCCCTGGGGGCAGGAAAGTTTAAACCCATGTGGTTCGGACCCTTCATTATTAAGGAGGTCTTAAAAAAGGGCACTTATCATCTGGTCAATTTTGAAGGGAATTATTTGGCGGAGCCTAGAAATGGGCTCTACCTCAAGAAGTATTACTCATAGCACGGTCACTATGGGTAAATTTTTGTAACATATGTATAGTCTTTGTACTATTACTTTTTTACATTTCTTTTAAAATGTGTTATGGACGTGTCATTGATGTTATCTTTCGTCAATATGGTAGATGTCAAGTGAATCCAAGGTGTTCATTGGGTATGCGGACGGTGCTAGTTGACACACGCGGAGGCTTGCCTCTGCAGCTTGGGTGATCTTTACACCACAGGGTCAGTTGTTATCTTCCGGGGGTATATGCTTAGGTGACACCACAAACTTTGTTGCTGAGTATAGTGCAGTTATTGAGTTGTTTCATGACACATTGTCATTGGGTATCTCTCGTCTCCGGGTCTATCTAGACGCTCAACTGGTTGTGTCCCAACTAAACAGAATATACCGCGTGCACGACCCTACTTTACACCGACGATTCCTTAGGGTACGTCTCTTGGAACGCAACTTTGATTATATTACATATTTTCATGTTCCTAGGAGTCTAAATCAAATCACGGATACTCTAGCTAATCACATCTTAGATTGGCATATTGCTCACATATAAAAAGATTATGATCGTATACATGTAAATACATTTTTGTACACATAATCCATAAGACACAAAAAAGAAATAAAAAACCATATATAAACATCATAAAATCCTCAGAGTACATAGATGGGTGCAAGCGCCTCAAAAGGTGGGAACAATAACGAGTCACTGGGGCTTATGCCCTCAAAAAATATATACATGTCAGTGTTCGTGGAACATAAAAGTATAAAGTCTGTTCAGGGCCTATGGGCCCTGTTATAATCATATACAGCCTGGCCCAAACGCCTAAAAAATCAGACCCATGTCCGAGGTACCCCCACAATATGAGTCTGCAAGGAGGGTGGCAAGTCCTCTATCTCTTCCATGGGAACTGTGTGAGTGAGCGCAGTAAAGTTCCGCTCAATTCACCTCAGGACCCTCTCGGCCTCTCCTGCTGGGAGGTTCCCTGCTACTGCTGCTCCTCCGGCGGCAGTAGCGGCGACTTCTGGCCGTGGGCGATGCCTGTTTTGTGCATAATCGGCAGGTCACATGGGTCCCACATCTGCATGCAACAAAAGTTCACCCATCAAAAACTCTGGTATACAAAAAACATGATATATATATATATATATATAAAAATACATAAAAATTACATATGCAAACAAAAAAAACTGTATAGGTGGAGACTTACCCATCTCCCCTCGCTCCTCACCAGGAGGCACTGGTATCGCTAGATCTCTGGAGAAGTCGATCCCCACATATGGGTAATCCTCAATAGCTGGGATCTGCCGTGACAACCAGGCAAAAAATTCATCATTGAAGGCCTCTACGGTCCTTCCACCACCCTATCGCGGCAACAATGCTGCCCATCTGCACACTGCGGGGAACATTGCCAGATGTCCTCGTACTGTCAACCGAGGACTAAAGCATGGAACTTTCTCAAAGAAAAACGAACACAGGATGGTCCCAAACCCGAAGTTCCTGTGTGTCCTCTGTCTGCAAGCTGTCAACTGACATGTCATGCTTGCTAGTAGTGTGGTAGTCCAATCAAAAATTTGTGCATTCATGCATTGGATTGCACAGTTCATCTGTGCGCGCGAAGCCTGATGCATGGATGTGGAGCCGGTAATCCGCCCAATGAGCGATAAAATAGTCTGAAGGGAGAGGCTGGTAATCCTGCTAATAGGTACCGAGGAAGATCTCTCGTCGGTCCTAGCCTCACAATACTCCTCTATCAGCTCCGAGTCTTTGCTCGGCCCCGCAGGAAAAGTCTGAAAGTTGACTGGTTCCCCTCTCCTCGAGAGGCCAGTCAAAAAATAAATATCCTCGGTGGTGGGCACCAAGGATTGCCCCTCTATCATGAAATCCTCTGCATCAGGGTGCCAATAGTCAACCAAGGCATTCAATAGCCTTGGTTGTGTGCGCATAAACGGACACAAAAAGAATTTTACTAAACCACACTGCGTTAGTATGGCCATAACGTTCGGATCTGCGGCCACTAACTCATTGACAACCTCGTTCTCCCTCTCCCTCCACTGAACATACATCCTGCCAACACAACAAAGCAAGAAGGGGGGGATCAATACCCACGGGTACCCGCGGGATGTCCCTAGACAGCCTGCGTTTGCCTAGGGCCGACCTCTTTGAGGTCGACGCCCCCCCCCAAAACAAACTTAAATGCAATAAATGAAGTATTGAATTGCAAGATAAGGGAGTTTGTACTTACTTGGTCCAAGCAGAAGTCCGTTTCGTCCATTGTAGCTCCCAGAATCACGATCTTTGGCAAAGGGGGTCTTTTGGCTCCAAAGTCAATTTCCAAATCAGCAATGGTGATAATGAGTTGCCAGCTTCTATTTATAGACTTTTTGGCCTCTTTTTGTCACTCTTTTGGGCCCCTTTATTAGTTTCTTTATAACAAAAGCCATTTTGAGTGGTTCAGGAGTTATATGGGAGGGATTTGATCAGGTATTGGGACAATCTTCATTGAGTTTAAAAAAAATTTAAAATATATATATATATATATATATATATATATATTGACGGTCCATAATTTTTTTTTTTTCAAAAATCAACTTGAGCATATAGGGTAGGATTTCATCCTGACTGTTGCATCTCGTTGCCTTTTGTTCTTATGATATAGGATAGATCCCATCCGGTTGTGGCATGAAACCATCATATCTTCTCTAGAAGTGTCACAACTTGGTGGTAGAGCTTACCAAAACATGGATGCCCTAGGTAGGTCCTGGTTGCATTATGGTGTCCATGCCGTTTCTAAACAACACTGTAGGCTCGGGAGTCCATGTAGTCTTTCCTGAATATGAGTTTGAGCCTCATTCGCATGGGTATTTTTCACTCTTTGTCTTACCCTCCGGACTCCCAAAACATAACGGGTCTCCTTTTAAGCCTTTTCAGACCCTCTAAACATGAAAAGATTGCCGAGCGATCTTGTGACCCTTTACGCTCGTTAAACTAAAATTTGAAGTCACGTCTTTCCGGTGGTATTTTACCCCTTTTTCGGTCCGGATGGTCAACTGTACAAACAAAGGAATACTCTATTGAACGTCCATTCTTTAGAAGAGTATCCTTAGGTAAGATTTTATTCCTTTTTCGGGCCTGAGGGACTAAATTTACAAAAAAGAAACCCCCCCGGAGTCCATAGTTAATCTCTTTTCAGACTCCCTAAAATTGAAAAGATCGCCGAGTGACCT
>JZKD02S2179539.1:0-12019 GCA_000966675.3 Picea glauca
TGAGTTTCCCTCCGTTTGATCACCCTTTAAATCAAACCGTGACATTAATTCTGATGGGCTTCGGGCTCTGCTCCTGCTAGCAATCCAGGAGTGACTTCCGAACGCCAACAGTATCATACCTGGGAACACCAGAAAGGGTTGCTATGACTCCTCCCTTTGTTGGTTTCCATATGTTAGCCTACTCAAGAGGCGGTGGAACTACCGGTGGGTGGGACCCTACCGATGTCGGTGGTCCATGGGGAGGCTACTCCTCTACTTGTGATGACTCTTCCTCTGAGATAGTGGATCCACAGTCATGCTCCGCATCCTCACTATCCACATTGTCTATTGCCACCTCAATATAATGAATCTCTCCCATACCCATGCACCTGTGGCCTGGGACCCAAGGGTCTCTGCAGTTGAAGCAAAGAATCTTCCTCATAAGCTCTCACCTCGTCTCATCATCTAGCTTCTCCTTTCCATTCCATTCTCTCTGGAATGGCTTCTTATCTCGATCCTTTTGTGGTATGAAGGGTTTGGAAAAGGGTTTAGTCTTTGACASTGATTTTGTCAAATATTGAGTGCGTAGGATGGCATCCTGCAAGGTGTGAGGCTTGTATTCCTTCACCCATCCTATAAAAGGATCAATGAGTCCCTATGTGAATAAAATGATCATCTTGGGCTCTGATATATCTTTCACTGCCACTGCTACCCATTGAAACTTCATGATGAATGCCTTTATTGTGCCAGTTTGTCTCAACTGGGCTAGATCCCTGAAGTGGATCTCAGGATCCCTCCTGTCAAACCTGTCCATGATTCTCTCTGTGAAATCCCTGTAGGAGGTAATGTGACTGTGACCCAATGTCACCAATCCATGATTCCACCACTAGTGTGCCTCACCCTCCAAGTGTAGGGTAGCTAAATTGATGGCCTATGTATCGACCATATGGTTGAGCTTGTAGTCTGTGACTAGATTTTGTACCCAAGCTATGGAGGTGCATTTAGACGATCCTTCAAAAGAAGGTATGGTGAGTTTACCAAATTTTTGGATGAAATCAATATTATTCCCCTGTTGTTGTTGTTTTCCTCCTCTATGTGGCTCTCTGGGGTGGTTCCTGAGTCTGAGTCCACAATAATCGACCAGTGTCATGTCTTGATGGAAGTCACAACCCAATGTTGCATAGCCCCTCCTATACTCTGCAATGTCCTCCACTTGAGTGGGTGGCCTCTATGCTATCATTTGTTGTGCTGCTACTAGAGGTGCCCTCTATAAATTGGGGAATAATGGCCTGGGAATCCTACTTGAAGAGGTGTATGTACGAGTACGAGACTGGCGTCTACTACCTGCCCCTAAGTTCCCTTGTGTTGCATGTGGGGATTGTATGCTCGGGGTGCCCACTATGGCCAGTATATCGGCCATCTACGCCAAGGAATGAGTCATGGACTGTTGACTAACTACTAGATTGTCGAGTACCTACATGCATGTTGCTTCTAGGTCCATGGGGGCCTTACCACTTCCCTCTAGTATCTCATATTTGTCTCCTAACATCCTCTCCACCTCACTCTTAGCCTCTTCTCTCTGCCTCCCTTTGTTCTTCTTCCTCTTCCTCTGATATGGGAGGAAAATGGGGATAATCATATCTAGGTATTCCCTCCTTGCGTCTGTTGTAAGTGACATATTCGTTACCTACGTGCTCACGACCCCCTGGGTCCTCTACTGCATTCATCGTCTTTAGTCACAAGATGGAAGGAATAAAGATATGATACCACTATAATGTTCATGACTTGGATAGTCTAGGAAACTTTGATAATGTGTGTGTGTAGGATTAATTGTTTACATCATATAAATGATCATACAAATAACAAATGCAACAAAAGACTATAAAGTTTATATTATGATATCTATGTGGAGTACAAATGTTGAATGTAATTGAATAAAAATGAATCACTCGGATATATCAAATGAAAACATTATCTTATCCAGAATACAATAAGAAAACTAAATGATAATACCCGATAATAGATAAGCATTGTGGGATCAATGGATGAGCTAGAACTATGGAAGCTCGCATAGTAACTGCTGCAAATCTGGAAAGTTTTCCTTGATGGATAAACCTCTCAGAATGGCCTAGAAAGTATAAAAAATGGTTCCCTTCTCTACCTCTCAGTCCTGTTGACTGATCGACCCCTCTACTGGTGTGTCTGGACCCCAAATGGACCCCCTTGGGGGAATGCGCCCCTCTACCACTGGAAAAATGTGCCCTGGTGATTCCACCACCGAAATCGGCTGTTATGTGTCTCAAAATGATCGCCTTGGCCTACTGTGAAATGTATCAGAAGGGTATCCCTAGATATGATCTGATGATCACTCGGGAACCATGAATGTGTTTTTCCAAAGTGTTGCATTCCTAATGTCTGGAAAATGTGCCCAAGATGATTCCTTCGTCGACATCTGACGAGGAACTAGGAAAAATATGTTCCATGCCTTCCTCTCAATTGGATCAAAGGGGAATATTTGAACTCTCCTTGGATGTGACAATTCGATCCATTGAACCTCCTCAGAAGTTGTGCCCTCACCCTGAATAAGTGTGCCTTTGCTGTTGGAACCTGTGTAACTATTGTTGAAGAATGATGGAAGACCTATGTGATCTTCCCGGTGACTAGGGTGTGTCTCTCAACACTAAAATCATCTAACTCGTGTCTACCTCTTGGAATCCACTAAACTATCTCTCCTGAGATGCGCCTTTCTCCTCAATGAAAATTCAAAATCTACATAATGATGAATTAAGTCACTGAACCTTCTCTTATAGCTTCATGAAGCCCTAATTATTTGTTGACTTCTAATTTTAGCTCGTATGTTCTATTTTTAGCTTAAATTAGCTTAAAAGAACTTTTAACCACTTTTAGCTTAATGTCACTTTCCAAATATAACACCTTTGAGTGGAGTGACCTCTAATAACCTTGTTTACCCCTTTCTGGTCTTGGCTATAGTCTAACGAGGTAGTTTAGACCATTAATCCTCCTCTCTGGAGATCCTATTTGGGAATGGATATTACACAACCTGAGGGAAGCTACAACTCCCCAATTCTCTAGATACAACCAAAAGGAGGCTACAACCCCTTATTTTCTTTGGATATAACCACCTATTCTTGCCCCATCCTTCCACCCTGAAACATAAGTCTCAAATGAAGAAACTACTGCCACACTGTCACTATGAGATATACCATTGTAAACCTGTACCAACCTATATCACTGACCTGTAGCCAACCTGTACCACTGTCCTGTAATCAAATTGTACCTGAAATGAGCATTTACCAACCAAAAACAATAGATATGTGACCTTTTTGTTCTTTATAATGCATATGTGCACGCCCTATCTATACTGCATCCTGTGTATGTATGTGACCTAGATGTTCTACATCCTATGTAGGCCTTCTAAAAACTAGGGTTTTCTCTCTTATGAAAATTTCTTACCCTCTGCAGCTTTTATCACATCAACCTGCAACCTAACACTATGTCCATACTATAATTGTGCCCTATGCATACATCCACATACATATCCTTTACGCAAAGCGTCTATCTCTAGTCATNAAATTTTTGGATGAAATCAATATTATTCCCCTGTTGTTGTTGTTTTCCTCCTCTATGTGGCTCTCTGGGGTGGTTCCTGAGTCTGAGTCCACAATAATCGACCAGTGTCATGTCTTGATGGAAGTCACAACCCAATGTTGCATAGCCCCTCCTATACTCTGCAATGTCCTCCACTTGAGTGGGTGGCCTCTATGCTATCATTTGTTGTGCTGCTACTAGAGGTGCCCTCTATAAATTGGGGAATAATGGCCTGGGAATCCTACTTGAAGAGGTGTATGTACGAGTACGAGACTGGCGTCTACTACCTGCCCCTAAGTTCCCTTGTGTTGCATGTGGGGATTGTATGCTCGGGGTGCCCACTATGGCCAGTATATCGGCCATCTACGCCAAGGAATGAGTCATGGACTGTTGACTAACTACTAGATTGTCGAGTACCTACATGCATGTTGCTTCTAGGTCCATGGGGGCCTTACCACTTCCCTCTAGTATCTCATATTTGTCTCCTAACATCCTCTCCACCTCACTCTTAGCCTCTTCTCTCTGCCTCCCTTTGTTCTTCTTCCTCTTCCTCTGATATGGGAGGAAAATGGGGATAATCATATCTAGGTATTCCCTCCTTGCGTCTGTTGTAAGTGACATATTCGTTACCTACGTGCTCACGACCCCCTGGGTCCTCTACTGCATTCATCGTCTTTAGTCACAAGATGGAAGGAATAAAGATATGATACCACTATAATGTTCATGACTTGGATAGTCTAGGAAACTTTGATAATGTGTGTGTGTAGGATTAATTGTTTACATCATATAAATGATCATACAAATAACAAATGCAACAAAAGACTATAAAGTTTATATTATGATATCTATGTGGAGTACAAATGTTGAATGTAATTGAATAAAAATGAATCACTCGGATATATCAAATGAAAACATTATCTTATCCAGAATACAATAAGAAAACTAAATGATAATACCCGATAATAGATAAGCATTGTGGGATCAATGGATGAGCTAGAACTATGGAAGCTCGCATAGTAACTGCTGCAAATCTGGAAAGTTTTCCTTGATGGATAAACCTCTCAGAATGGCCTAGAAAGTATAAAAAATGGTTCCCTTCTCTACCTCTCAGTCCTGTTGACTGATCGACCCCTCTACTGGTGTGTCTGGACCCCAAATGGACCCCCTTGGGGGAATGCGCCCCTCTACCACTGGAAAAATGTGCCCTGGTGATTCCACCACCGAAATCGGCTGTTATGTGTCTCAAAATGATCGCCTTGGCCTACTGTGAAATGTATCAGAAGGGTATCCCTAGATATGATCTGATGATCACTCGGGAACCATGAATGTGTTTTTCCAAAGTGTTGCATTCCTAATGTCTGGAAAATGTGCCCAAGATGATTCCTTCGTCGACATCTGACGAGGAACTAGGAAAAATATGTTCCATGCCTTCCTCTCAATTGGATCAAAGGGGAATATTTGAACTCTCCTTGGATGTGACAATTCGATCCATTGAACCTCCTCAGAAGTTGTGCCCTCACCCTGAATAAGTGTGCCTTTGCTGTTGGAACCTGTGTAACTATTGTTGAAGAATGATGGAAGACCTATGTGATCTTCCCGGTGACTAGGGTGTGTCTCTCAACACTAAAATCATCTAACTCGTGTCTACCTCTTGGAATCCACTAAACTATCTCTCCTGAGATGCGCCTTTCTCCTCAATGAAAATTCAAAATCTACATAATGATGAATTAAGTCACTGAACCTTCTCTTATAGCTTCATGAAGCCCTAATTATTTGTTGACTTCTAATTTTAGCTCGTATGTTCTATTTTTAGCTTAAATTAGCTTAAAAGAACTTTTAACCACTTTTAGCTTAATGTCACTTTCCAAATATAACACCTTTGAGTGGAGTGACCTCTAATAACCTTGTTTACCCCTTTCTGGTCTTGGCTATAGTCTAACGAGGTAGTTTAGACCATTAATCCTCCTCTCTAGAGATCCTATTTGGGAATGGATATTACACAACCTGAGGGAAGCTACAACTCCCCAATTCTCTAGATACAACCAAAAGGAGGCTACAACCCCTTATGTTCTTTGGATATAACCACCTATTCTTACCCCATCCTTCCACCCTGAAACATAAGTCTCAAATGAAGAAACTACTGCCACACTGTCACTATGAGATATACCATTGTAAACCTGTACCAACCTATACCACTGACCTGTAGCCAACCTGTACCACTGTCCTGTAATCAAATTGTACCTGAAATGAGCATTTACCAACCAAAAACAATAGATATGTGACCTTTTTTTTCTTTATAATGCATATGTGCACGCCCTATCTATACTGCATCCTGCGTATGTATGTGACCTAGATGTTCTACATCCTATGTAGGCCTTCTAAAAACTAGGGTTTTCTCTCTTATGAAAATTTCTTACCCTCCGCAACTTTTATCACATCAACCTGCAACCTGACACTATGTCCAGACTATAATTGTGCCCTATGCATACATCCACATACATATCCTTTACGCAAAGCGTCTATCTCTAGTCATGTGCCATACAAGTGTGTGTAATGATGAACAAGTATAATAAACCTCACATGAACTATACATCAAACCCTTTCTAATATGCAGCCTCTCAATACATTAATCACTTCACAAATACAAGTTGCCAACCATGTACCACAAAGACCCTTAACCATATGCCAAGAAATACAAGATGTGTCTCAACACTAACAAGATGTATCAATGATAAATGTCGATTATACCAGCACTGTATTTCTATAGATCTGACTTATACAGAAAGTCCCATGCAATCACTAATATCTCTAGGGAAAATCCTAAAACCCCCATAACCATTTCTCATGTAGACAACAAAATCCAACTACTCATGGAAATAGGACATACCTTTTGTACCAGTAGATAGATCTGATGTACCTGATCATTGTAGACCTTCCTGGGAGATTGTTTTTAGACTCTAGAAACCTGACATCTTCATCTTCTCAAGTTTGTAGGATTTTTCTTTCATGTACACACCCAATTATACTATTATCCCATGTACATATGCGCCCTGCTCCACTACAGCCCGCATACACCTCAAAAACTAGGGTTTTTTCAGTATTTTTTGTAACTCTGAAACTTTCACCGTCAACCCTTCATACTACCTCAGACTTGTGGAACTTTATATGCATCAATGAATACTTACAATAAACCTTACACAATAAAATATATTCAATGTGCTAAATAGGTGCTAATATGAGAGTCTTTCTCTCTTATTTATACTTCCATGTAGCTTCCTCAAGGGGTTACCTTCTAACCAACTTAACCCAATTTCCTTCTTTTAGGGCTAACCCACTTCTAACCACTTGTCCACTTCTAACCCACTTCGCCACAAATAGTAAAGTTTCCACTTCTAGTTCAACTAATTTATTTTTATTTATTTTCTTATTGCAACAACTTAACCCATGATTAACTCCTAGTTTTACTCACTTAACTAATCAACTTCTTGTAGGAGCTTCTAGAATAATTTTGACTTATTTGACCTTCTATATAACTCATGAGGGTTCTCCAATTTCACAAGTCCATAACTCTCTAACCGTGAGGAGTTATGTGGCATTCTACATATCATCATAAATTGCATGACATGTACTATCCATATAGAATAGTCTTACCTGCAAATATATTAAACTTCATACCATTATACATCAATCAAATTGAAGTCCTGTATCCATATTGTTGGGGATACCAGAATTTTATACCGGACTTGCTTCAAGGGTTGACATCATTGAAAACCAACCCAATTAATCAACAACCAATTGCATTGGAAACAATACAATTTGTAGTATTTTTTTTGTGAGTTTTAGAATTCAATATCAAATATTGAGCACGTGAAATTGTGTACACGTTTGTTCTCTAGAATAGGCCCAAATTCAAGAAGGTCTTCCATTTTTGTTATAACTCTTTTTAGTGACGAATCAAGGAGAAAAACATGGAGGAATTTTAGAGAAGATATCAAATAATATTGGGTACAAGTTTCAAACCTTGATTCATTACAAGTATGGAGTTTTACTTGTTGGAAGTTGTAGTCTGTGACTAATCTAGAAACTAGTCCCAAACAGGTGTTCGAAATAAATTTAAGAAGTGATGTTGGGGTTTATATGTGGACCCAAGTGAAACTAGGATCTTTATGTGGAACTATTTTTGATGTATCGGTAATAGAGACATAAACAATGACCATGACAATGGCAGTCTATATGGATCCAGTTTCTAAGTGGACCTAGTTTTATGATGATGATGTATCAATGATAGTGACAGAGACAGTGACATAACTTGTCTTCAGTGACAGTGACTTGTGAGAATATTGATGCCAACATTTTGTGCATATTTGTGTGAGGGATTTGGAACAAAATAGTTGAGGACATAGAGTTGATATTGGAACATACCATATTGTGAGAATAATTTTAAAACAAGGGTGGAAGGGTGGTGCAAGGCAAGAGATCGAGGTATCCTTCAGGTTGGTGCCTAAGAAACAAGGGTGGTTGGATGGTGCATGATAATATTGGTGGCTTCATATAACAGGTTTATGCTTTCAAGGAAGTTTCATCTTCCTTTGAGTTGGTGTTCATAAAACTAAGGGGTTGGTGCCTCATTTCAGTCGGTGTTGGTAAATCAAGGAGTTGGAGCTTCCTTCATGTTGATGCCTCTAAATTGGGGGGTTGGTGCCTCCTTCCAGTTGATTTTGGTATATCTTGGAAGTTTATGCTTCCTCTAAATGTATTCTTCAATATATATATATATATATATATATATATATATATATATATATATATATATATATATATATATATATATATATATATTGAAGATTGTAGTTTTCTCCCTCTTGGGTTTCCACATAAAAATATCTTGTGTATTGTGTTTGATGTTATGCATTGTTGAATGGAATTGTGTATAATATAATGTTTACATGAGATTAAAAATGGTCTTTGGACAAGTTGATTATTCATCATTTTTGGATATTTCCATAGCAGTATTATGTTTTAGGTAGCTAATGGTATATTTATTTTAACATATTTATGATAACTCAAACTTAAACAAAAATATCATATATTTTTTTTGATAAATATGTTTATTATTCGATATTCACAAGGATGTTTATACATATGAGTTGATTGGGATATGTGCTATGATTATAATTAAATGGATGTTGGATGACTTTAATTTATGTTTATTTTAAAAGAGAAACAAGGGGGATATGTTAAAAGTTCAAAAGGTCATTAGGGGGTCCACACCTATTAGTTACTATTTATTTTACCCTTATCATTAATTATTATTATTATTTGATTATGAGCTATCCCCATTAACTAAAATTAGTTAATCAATTAACTAAAAGTAGTTGAACTTCTCAAACTACTTTTGAGAGAATAAAAAATAACTCAAGGGATAAGAAAAATAAGAGTGATAGAGAGAAAAACATTGATAAGGTCATCTCTTTCTTCTTAAGTGAGATTAGTTTACTATTTCATTCATCTTTGAAATACATAAGTGTTAAGAACTTCTTGTTGATAGTAGGATCCTACTGAACATGACAATAAGGAGAACCAAGAAGTATTTATTTGTTGATATACTTCGCAAGGTTGATCACCTGTCTTTGATAGTCAGTGGGTTCTTATTAGATTTATGGATTAGTTTTCAGTACTGATTAAGGATATTTTGTAGAGTCAAAGAAGTGGGTTTGCAGCCTGTCATTTTAACTTTGTTTTAGTCTTGGTTTAACTCAATGATATCAATAGTCTCTGTATGATGTAATATACCATCTTTGACTACTCAGTCTCATTCTGGTCCTTACCTTTTAGATATGAAGAATGTTGATGGTTGTATTTCAGATTTGAATAAATAAAATTGTTGTATGGTTTTGAAGTCTCATTTTAGTTTCTGTGTAATCATATATCATATTTTTATTTCTAAAGCGGTTCAAAAAACTTAAAAAATATTTTATGTTATAAATATTTTCTTTTTTTGACTTATAGAATTATAAAAGATAGCATTAATTCCAAGGACATATTTCTTGAGAATTAATTGAATTTTTTGTAAAAGGGGCTATAAACATAGGGTGATAATACCAACTATTTTTCCCTAGCCAAACAAAATTCGAAAATGTTGGTATTAGGATAAGGCCATTCCTTTTCATCAACATGTATTTGATGACCTGACTAGGGAATGATGTCCTTACCAGGGAAATATTCAATATTTCTATGGTATTTGTATCTCTTTTATGTATTTTTTGTATTTTTTGTACTTAACCCTATTTATTTTTCTTATTTATTAATTGTTTTCATGGCCATACATGTTGTTCATCAACCTAACATTGAACATGGTTTAGATAATCAAACTAGCATTTCCTTAACTTTATTTAATACAATTTTGAAAATAGCCCATACACGAACTAAACTTCATCAATCCTGGGAGGTTATTTCTCAAGATATTAGAATTAGAGAACAATGGGAATCCCAAAAAAGGTTGGCCAGAAATCATCCTCCTCGTTAGGAATTTTTCTTATGTCCTATGGTTTTTGTTCTTCTCTAAGAACGAGAGGTTTGTCTCCAGAAATTAATCATGTCTCAAAGATAGGAAGAATAAAGGTTGTCATTGAAACCTTACAAGGAAAACATCATAGATCCTTGTCTGATTATTCCAACTGTTCAGTATCATTTATCCCTATCACTTTCAAAATGACATATTTTGGTTCTTCTTCTAATACTTGTCAATCTTCTTCTTCACAATCCTCCTCTTCATCCATAATCAGGAGTATTTTTAGTCATCAAATTCCAGTCCAATCTACCACCAATCCTTCCAAAGTAATCAAGAAATTTGGTTTATTCCATTTTGAGGAAGATGTCACAACTACACCATGGCATGTGTGTTCACCTCTAGATCTTGCTCCAACTATTAATCCCCTTCCCAAATTCAAAGATCATTTGCCAAAATTTTCAAGAAATGACATTATTTATACAAAAGAGCATCTTAGTGCATTTTATAATGCATGCCACAATATAAGATCAAATGATAATGATACATGTATGTGATTATTCGTTAATTCTTTAGAAAGGAAAGTTTTTTATTTTTTCGAATTAGCTCCTTAAGTCTTTTCGACTTGGGATGAACTACTTTACTAGTTTAAATCAACAAAAGAGCAGCCCAAGGATCCAACAGAATTGTTAATAGATTATAATAACATTGTTTTTACAAATGGTGAAACCATTAAATATTTCAATATTAGATTCACCAAATTGTACAATCAAATCCAAAAAATGATCTATCCTCATAACCAAGGTACTTTCATTCAGTACTATAATTCCTTGCCCTCTTCTTATCATCATAGGTTAGAAGAGAAAAATGTAACAAGCTTAGGGTATGCACTCCAAACTTATTTGGAATATGAATAAAAAATGGAAAGAACATTTCTTCCTAAATAATATTTTGTTAAGCAAACTGAAATGTCGATTGTTATGCAGCTGGTTCAAGATACGAGCAATCGAATGATTTCTTTTGAAAGGAAAGAGATCACTACTAATTTAATCCATGTTGAATCATCTTCTCAAGTTTTTTTGAGAAATCATTCTATTAATTCCTTACCATATAATCGACAAAATATTATTCTCTCTAGAGCTTGGTGTAACTTTTGTGATGAAAATCATGAAGAGAGCACTTGTGAACTTAAGAAAAAAACACAGGAAAGAATCGTTTGCAAAAGAAATGAAGCAATTGTCATTGCCTTAGATTCCATTCATGAAGAAGATGTAATGTTAGTAAACACTTGGAGTAAATATTATAATGACAAGGGAAAGGGTGGAAATCCCAAAACTACCTTTTCCCCTAGATCTTCTACTCCAAGTACAAATCCTTAGGTTGACAGAGTAGCACAAAGTCAAGGGGCTTCAACCTCTTTACCTTAATTAAAGTATAACATATTGAAAAAACTAGATAACATAAAAGCAGATGCAACTCTTTTGGAAATGGTCGTTGTCCCTGAGAAACAACATCTTAAAAATTATATGGTAGGTAAAACTTCTTCAGTAGCTAGATTATCTGAAAACCTTGATGAAGATGATTCAAATGTAAATAGACTAGGTGTAAATAATTTTAAAAAAAAATGTAAAAAATCCACCTTTTTATATTTTTGTAAATATTTTTGATAGGATATATCATTCCTTCCTAATAGATGGCGGGTCTGGACCTAGTGTAATGCCCAATATTATTATGGAAGAAATTGGCCTCTCTTGTGTAAATGTGTTGAACCTGCATAGAATAGATCTAGGTAGTAATTGACATACAGAGTTGGAGAGAAAATATGAGAAAAGAGAAGCAGGAGAGAAAGAATGGAAGAATTATCATTAACCAAATGAATGAATGATAATTTACACATGATATACTATGTATAACTCAACTAAT
>JZKD02S2179550.1:46585-57492 GCA_000966675.3 Picea glauca
TAAAGAAAAAGTGGTTCAATTTCTTTTTATTGTAATTAAAGTTTATTAATATTTCTTTTTATTGTAATTAAATTTTATTAATATATTTTGAAATCCATTTTGAATTTTGATAAAAACTTTAAACTTTAAATATTAATATTGTATAATCTATTTCAATTTTTGGGGTGATTTAGAGTTTTATTGCTATACATAAATCAAAAGTAGTTAAATTTCTTTTTATTGTAATTAAATTTTATTAATATATTTTGAAATCCATTTTGAATTTTGATAAAACTTTGAAGTTTGGGGTAATCTCCATTTCTATAGTTATACATAAAGAATCACAAGTAAAATGCTAAAGAATCACAAGTAATTATTTACCTTCTTAAGGTATGATAGACCAATCTATCTTAGTGGACGTTAATCATCATCATCATCAGTATAAAACACGTTTATAGTTCATCTTATGTGTCTCTTTAAACCTATTTGACAAATTTTGGAATGTAAGATTTCATCTCTTTAATGAATGGTTTTGATAAATAGATTCAACCACTATTAATTGTTAAATATTTTAAATCACTCATAATTATTGAATGGATTATTCATCTTTATTAAATATTTTAAATCACTTATTATTATTATTGAATAGATTATTCACCCTTATAAATTTTAATTATAAGATTTTATAATTCATATCTCAAAAGGTGGAGGAAGTGGTGTAAAGTTCTATTTGACACACAATTAAATGTTAACAATATGTTTAATGTAATTAAAGTTGAAAACACTCCAATTTATATGGGTGGTTATACCATTCTAATTTTATTACTAAAAATTGGTATACAATTTATATACAATTACGAAAATGAAGATGTCTAGGTTGAAGGTGGTCAAGTGGATGGTAAAGAGGTTAAGTATCTTCTATGATTAGACACATAGGTGTTTTGGATGATTGCATATCAAATACTTTTTTCAGTTTTTTTTTGTTTTTTTAATCTCATAGTTAGAAATTTTTAAACCCAAATTAAATCAATTTAAGTACAATCATTTTAAAACTTCAACTTCTGAAATAAGATCTCATCCACCCAAAATTGATCATTTTAAAACTTCGACTTGTGAAATAGATCTCATCCACCCAAAATTGATCATTGTATAGAGAAATAGTCATACTTAATAATCATTTTTCTCATATTATTACTATTTAATAAGAAAGTATAATTAGTTTTTGGTATCTCAAAGTACACATGTAATTAAGAATATATATAAAATTAATATTCAACTTGGAAGTATTTTTAAGAAATTGAATTTGGTTATACCATTATAACACTCCTACCCTTCAATGTTTTTGCATATATATTTGAAGGAATCCTTTCCAAAGGGAAATATTAGTTTACATTTCTCAGTAAGAAAATACCCAATTATGGGAGTTACAAATATGTCGACATCGATGTATATTTGGTAATAAAATTTTGAATACGATAAGAAATTGTAAAGATAAATATCCAAAAGTGGGAGGTGCCAAATATGTTGACATCAATGTATCATTCCGAGTAAAATATTGAAGACAATGGAGTCATCGTGTGCTCATTCGACAGCAGTTGTAATCATATTTTAATGGATAGAGTATTGAGTCTCACGGCACTGTTTTGAAGTAAATGTACAGTACGTGAAGAAAAACCCCACGGTGTGGATCTGGATCCGTTTATTTCTTTCTCTTTCTCTGTGTGTGGTGCGTTTCACCCCATGGCTTCCAGTTTCAGGGATGTATTGAGGCGGGCAGTTCGTTTATTGGCCATGGTGGCCCTCAGGAAACCGCTGTCTAAGTTTGAGGAGTTGATATCTCTGTCAGGGACAATGATAGGCATAGTGCAGTCTATGATGGTATTCGCTCCTCTGCTGTTTACTTCAACTTCTGTGAGGCATCGTTCCAGTACTTCTACGGTCATAGTTTCGACATACAACTCCGCCTATTGAGTCTGTAATTGCTTTTCTTCTTCCTTTTGAGTCTGTACTTGTGTTTTCTTCATCTTTTACAGAGTTATAATGGGTATTTGTACGAAAGAAATCAGCATGGATTTAACTTGTAGTGGTTAAAGATTTTAAGTTTCGGGGATATTTTCTTAAAATTCTGTTAGAAATTGTTGGACTGTAGATTTAAGTGATTATTTCTGTAGAATTAGAGTGTCTTGAGAGTTTTTCAGCATGTTGAATCCATTTCTGCATTTAGAAATAGATTTTGAACAACAAGAAATAGTGATTCCTGTAAATTTATATGGCTGGATTCCTGCCAAAAAACCATTTCTTAGAATAACTAGCCAAAGCCTAGATTTAACTATTCAAAATCATCTAATTTTTTTTTATCATTTATTTATATATTATGTATTATTCTGTATTACTTCTCTAATATTTGATAAAAAGATTCACACTTAAAGAAATTTGTTCTCTTTAAATGTTTGATATTTGACAAATCTGGGTAATATTGTCAAAAGTTTGACTACTCTCAATGCAAATGACTACATATTGATGAAAATAGTAATTACAAGTGGGTGAGATCTCCAAGTCTCATCAGATTTGTCTCTAGTAGTTTTCTCAGTTATAACTAGAGCCGATTTATATCATTCTCGAGTTATGATAAGTAGTTGAAGAGTCAATAGTATTAATGGTAGTGTTTAATGTTGAGTTAGTCTTAGCTTCTCTAAGAAGTCTCAGTGGAAGTTCATATAAGTCCGAGATGATGGATAATGGCATAATGCAGAGCAGAAAAGAGAAGTAGAGAGAACAACCGATAGCAACAACAACTGAGGAGTTGTGAGCACAAGCTCTGTCTCTGTAAATTGAGTAGAAGAAGTCATTCGAGCGTTTGTTATTCCACATTTATAATTTGTTCTTTAAAGTGTTTATATTACAGCAAGCAACATTTAGTGAATTGCGAATTGGATAGTAGCCATTGCACAATCTTACACACATAAAATAGTATTGTATTATTCATCCATAACCTGAGATACATCACACTTAAATAAGTGTTGTGAGATCCAACTTATTCCACTCTTGGAGGGAGAGGTTGAGAGAATCTCTCAACATCCTCCAACAAACCCAATCTAATCCCTAAACTCTAGTAGTGTCATTGATTAGGCATTATCTCTAACACCCCCCATTAATGCCTACATTAGAGAACTTCACAAATTACATAACGAAAAAAGTTACAACACTTCGTCTGGCATGATCCTCATCAATGCATACACCCACTCTGACGCCTCTCGATTTTGCTCTTTCTCTTCCTCTTCTTCGAGCTTTCCTTTCAACTCATTTAAAGTATAAATGTTTGAGATCATCATTCATGCACTTGTACGATTGACAATTTTGACAATCTCGGCTCACTGGGGCTTCCATGAGAAAATATGTCAATTATTGATGCATTCTATGAACATGCCTCCATCTGTCGGATTTCTGCTTTCGGCTATTTGTCAGTGTCTAGGAGAGCAGTTTGGATACAAAATGTCCTCAATATTCAAGTATAGAAGGTGACTTCGAATAAGAACAATTGTTCTTGAAACCGGGCCTGCCAGCGTATATCAAGATACAAGAGTTCCTATTTTACATAAAAAACTTTAACCATTAACACACATAAAAAGACTTTAAACACACCACCCCTTTCCCTTTTCTAGAATAGTTTGAGAGATGACTCTTGTGGTTCTTCATCACTCTCTGATTCTGAAAAGTCATCCAAGTTGACAATGTTTGCAGTTTCTTTTCCATTCAAAAAAACCCTAGCACGAGTTCTACAATTCCAAGCTATATGTCCAATCTTGTGACAGTAGAAATACTCTGTTGAACCCTTGGTTCTTCTCATCTTCCCTTTTGAAAATAGTGCAATTTCATGCTGACCACCTTCAGAATATGTCCTTTTTTCTTCAGATAATAATGATGCTACAACATTGAATACAACATTGTTATATTTAGAAGATAGGGTATTCAATAAAATTGCTTTAGCATCTTCTGGATTGGCCTCGGCACTTGTGTCAGCTAATTGCTTAAAGAGAGACATTAACTCGTTTATATGAGTAGAGAGACGGGTCTCATCATGCATTTCGAGGCTAAAAAGTTGTAGCTTTAAAGAAAACTTTGCATTCATTGCCTTTTCCCCAAATAATTTACTTAATTGCTTCCAAATTACTTTAGATGATTTTTTCAAATCAATCAAATGCAATTGTGTCTGAAAGAGCCAAACCAATAATAGCTTTTTTCTTTTCTTCCTTCTTTTCCCATTCAACCAGAAATCTGGGATCACTAGGAGCTTTTTAGGTGCCTTTTACTATGCTCCACACACCTCTATTGATTACATGCATTTGAATTTAACTTTCCATGTATGGAAATTGAAACCATTAAACTTCTCCATAGGTATAGAATCCATTTTACCTCACAAAATATTTGCCTTGCAGCAATCTTGTTTCCACGGTTCAGATCTCCATGCACATGTTTATTGCACAATGATGCAGATCGATTCCAATGCAGAAAACGTGTTTGTACACGATCATCTCTACACAAATCTAATCTACAGTGATGTCACAATGTGACTGGTGTGCAGGTTATTGACATGCTTCTTGATGGATCCTCCCTCACTTGCAATGACAGTTTCAATGCGATTCCCCTTCATTGTAGAACATATCAATGACTTGGTCATAGGTTTACGATAGTTCATGATGGCAACAACTGATTGAGTTGCAGTTGAGAGGGGAAAGCAATAACGCTTCAACAAATACAACGATTAATTGGCTGCTAGGATTTCCACTCGGCTCATTAGTGAACGGGTGACTGATTTCTGCACTAGCCCTACTCAACATATTTTGTTCTGAATGGGATGCCTATTATCCAACAAAAAACTGAACATAATACTACGCCCTTTTCTTGGTGACGGATCCTCCACGCCCGCAGATAGCTGTAGCAAACAACACCAAACAAACAATGTCTCTAGCTCTTATACACACATCACACACTCACTCAATCTGTTGCAAAACAACAATATACTCTCATACACTATTCTATGTACAAAAGATGATCATTTCTAAAATTGCATAATCACAACCCCTCTCATGAGAGAGTGAGGGCTGAGCCTACTCTGATACCAAATTGAGAATTGGATAGTAACCATTGCACAATCTTACACACAGAAAATAGTATTGTATTATTCATCCATAACCTAAGATACATCACACTTAAGTTAGTGTTGTGAGATCCAACTTATTCCACTCTTGGAGGGAAAGGTTGAGAGAATCTTTCAACATCCTTCAACAAACCCAATCCAATCCCTAAACTCTAGTAGTGGCATTAATTAAGCATTATCTCTAACATCGTGTAATTTGTGAACTATACGACAAGTCTTGAGATTTTAGTGACAAAGCTTGTGGCACACAGTATTTTGTCACTGCGCTGTGTACAGTTTCCTTGCGCGCTGAGGATCCAAGATTTGATCGTTGAGCAGTGAATCCAAGACATATCTTGTATTCATTCGGCAGTACATATCTTGTATTCTGCATAAAGAGAAAATAAAATACTACTAACATGTGAGATTAATGTAATGATCATCTACACAAATCCAGCAATATCTACGTGTGATAATTTCTCTGCTCATGTAAATTTGCATAACATGGAATAACATAAACTGTTTGCATAACATGGAAGAACATAAACTGTCGAAATAGAGCCGCACTAGTTTTAGCACAAACATTCTCATAACAGAGTTGCACTAGTTGAATTACTGGACCAAATTCATCCAACCCCGGTTCTATCACACCATCAGTGACCCATGTGACTCCTTGCTTGATATGCACTGGTTTAAACATCAGAGCAAGCCCATCTAATGCTGGGTTTGATATGCACAGCTGTAAACACTAATACAGACTCATGCAACTCAGTTCTTGATATGTGCTTGTTTAAACACTAAAATAAATCCATCTTAACCATTCACTTTGTTAATATTTAATAGATTGGCCATTTATAGGAACTTCTGAAGTGCATCCAATGTCTCGCTTCACAACTTAGAGATGTGTGCATTGGATGGATCTCTATTAATGCTTATTTTCAATGCTCTCAGCCTAGATTTAATGGACCCTTACGACCGTTATTGAATTCAAATATCCTTAGGGTTTTCAAACTAGGAATTGCGTAACCTGTACCTGTGCTACCTGTCAAAGTCGCTAGAGAAAGATTTATATGCATAATATTGTTGATCTGAAACCTAGTTATCTTCTTGTTATGTTTTAACTTTCTTTTATATTTTGGTTTCGAAGATTTATAAGTTCTGTTATGGGTTTACATAACTAGTTTCAATATACAATTTATTTTTGAGATCCTTGAGAAATAGTTAGATTTACATAATTTTAAAGATATAACTACTTTAATTGTACAGTATATCTCTCAGATCTTTGACCCGTGAAAGAATACAGATTTTGTAACATCTGAGTTTTGATTTGCATAGTAGAAATGTATATTTGTGTATACATAATGGTCAAGCAATATAATATGTTAATGTTGTATATTGAAAGTTATTGATAAAAATAGATGAATATAATATGTTAATGTTGTATATTGAAAGTTATTGATAAAAATAGATGAATATAATAGGTTAATGTTTTACATTGAAAGTTATTAATAAAAATTGAAAATGACAAAAACATGAGGAGTTATGATTTGATAAAAAAAAAAACTGGGTTTAGGAAGCTGAATGGAGGTCAAAAGTCAAATAATAATATTTTGTTGTCAGTCTAAGTTTTGACTTTATGATATTCTAGGCAATATCCACTTTGAAATAAGTTACCCAAATGAGATATTGGGGCTTTCATGTGGTGAGTTGTGAGCATGCATACACATTTCGTGATTTTTGGTTATGTAAGGAAGAATTGTCCATTATTCTCCAGAAAGCTTTGGGGAAGACCCTATGTTGCCAAGATTGTAAGAGAAGTCATAGGACTAAGTGGACTCATAACTTAGATGAGGGTAATCAATTGCAAAAAGACTAAGTGCAATAACCTATAATTGGGTGGAGTGTCCAACTTTTACACCCAATCTATATCTTATTTTCATAAAGATAAGTGTTATGATTATTTGTATTTATCTTGAATTAATGAACTATATATTATAAATTTAAATGTTGTTATGTTGCAAGCATAAGTCTGCATCTGTATTTATGGTATTAGGATTACTTGAATGAATAATATGTTTGGATAAGTCTCGTTACTGTATGCATTAAGACATTCATAACAAGAAAGTAAAAATTATGATATCAAAGGTATTGAAAATGTGGATGAATTCAGCCTAATAAAATGGTTAGGAATAACATCAAAACCATAAGAAATCTTAAATTACAAGTTGATGAAAGGTAATTTAAGAACCTAAAATGTGGTATCAGAGCATAAAAGTTTCATATAATGAAAAGAAAATTTGAAATACCACTCAACTGTTATAAAAACATAGAAATTTCATATAGTGGAAAGGAAATTTAAAATACTATTCAACTGGTATCAGAGCATAAAAGTTTCATATAGTGGAAAGGGAATTTGAAATACCACTCAACATTGTAAAGTTTCAGATTTTTTTTTTTAAATACTACTCAACATTGTACAAAGTGGTTAAATAAACTACAAATTTACATAATTTTAAAGATTAAATGTATTTTAATTTAAACAGATTAATAAAATAAAATCAAACATAATTACAAATCTTTAACTACATAAAAAAATCAAAATATAATTACAAATTTTTAACTACATAAAAGGATAAAAGTTAACAAATTAATAAAATAAAATCAAAACATAATTACAAATCTTTAACTATATATAAGGATAAAAGTTAAGATAAAATCTAAGACTAATTTATTTAATTTTATTCATTTCTTGAAATTGTTTTTTAATTTTTCTCCAAAGCTAAATTCAAATAGTGTTAAGGCTTTCAAAATAAGCATCCCAGAACTTGTATCTGTTCTCTTTCAAATGGGCTACAGAAAGATTTATATGCATAATATTGGTAATTGAAACCTATTTATCATGTTTTTCTTGTTTCTCTATGCCRTTGTTCTGAAGAATTATTAAACTGTGTGAAGGATTTATATGAGGATTTTTCACGAAAGACTGTGTTAATTGTTTTTTGAGAGGTGAACCTTGCTTCTCTTGGTATACTATCCAGAAAATATTATTTTGAAAGTCTTTCATTATTCGTTCATTCCAGAAGAAGTAACGAATTTGGAATAAGCAGTAAGTTCTAAACATTTCCTGAGGGTTGAAATCTTATTTCAATCAATGAGAGATAAATCTTCTTTGGAATTATTCTGCTAGTGGAAGCTGAGATTATACTGGCTTTACATCATTCTGTGAATTCTACTCTTTTTCTTCATGTACAGAGTCGTTTTTCTTGATGAAGATGGTGGAAAATCCAATATGTAAATCATACTACCATTCCTCTGCAACACAATATAGGGACCATAGTACTTGGGTGCTCCAATCCCCCATTTTAAGGTGTCTTTTAGAACAATGTTGTTCTACTACTTGTTTCATCATATTTTGTGTTATAAGAAAGTTTGATATAGACAATAGGATGCTCAATGTGATCCTCCCCTACTTGAACCTTATGTTTCTCTCAAGGGTGATGTGATGGATGGTGGATGACATCCATAAAGTGCCATAAATAGGGGACATTTTGGATGAAGTATAGAAGGGTGTGTACCGCCGATCTATCAAAAGTAACATTGTGATTCATTGTGATCTTTAAATGTGAATCAAGAGAGATAAACATTTATTCACAATGTTCGTTTTCCCATCAAATTGGGAATGGTGAGAGGAGCTGCAAGTTAGTTAGATACCTACACTACAAAACAAGTCAATCAAAAAATCACAAGTAAAAATTGGATTTTGTCACTTACAATAATCTCGGAGTGTCTATGTAGCTTCTAAAATATTTTCATGAATGTGGAGGTTACTATATTTTCTTTAAAAGTTTGAGAAAGTCAACGAATATGAATATCAATAAACATATCTTTTAAATATAGATTAAAAATTATAAATTCCTTGAAACTAAAAATATATATTCTTTATAAACAAGCTACCACTCTTGATTGGATTGAAAAGAGTGACTTCTCAAGTGCTCTTACTGCTATAAGATTGTATTTAGAAAACTTAAAATCACACTTAGAGGAAAGAGTAGTTATGACTCATCATGCATAGATAATGTTTCACAAAGCAAAAACACAAAGACAATGAATATCTAATAAACATAAGTTTTAAATATAAATTTAAAATTATAAATTCCTTGGAACTAAAATACCATATTTTTTATAAACAGGGCGTAAATCACGCCCCACAAAGAAATAAAGCATTTTCAATACACATTTAAAAGTTGCATGAAGCAGGCAACTACAATTCTATCCTGTTTTGACAATCCTCTCTCTCAAAACTCGAGAGAGATACATATAAATCTTGTAAGAACTAACATCAATTCCATGACCATTTATGTTTTTATAAACAGGGTGTAAATCACGCCCCACAAAGAAATAAAGCATTTTCAATACA
The DNA here is from genome assembly GCA_000966675.3 of Picea glauca. Taxonomy (NCBI): domain Eukaryota; kingdom Viridiplantae; phylum Streptophyta; class Pinopsida; order Pinales; family Pinaceae; genus Picea; species Picea glauca. Next base: position 56,119 of record JZKD02S2179550.1, read on the forward strand.
CATTTAAAAGTTGCATGAAGCAGGCAACTACAATTCTATCCTGTTTTGACAATCCTCTCTCTCAAAACACGAGAGAGATACATATAAATCTTGTAAGAACTAACATCAATTCCATGACTATTTATGAAGTTTGAAAAAAAATATTCTATATCATGAAATGTACACATTGATGCTATTTTGCAGCTTGTCCATGCATATAATCTGATAATGATTTGCTCATTTATTTTATTATGTTATCTCTATGAATTACTTCACTTATCTTTTATGTAATTTTCTAAAATATATGTTCTATTTATTATAGTCATTTTTAGAAATTATTTCAAAACCTTGTAATTAAATTGATTTTGAAAAACTTAAATAGTGAAGACATCCAAATCTTAATCACCACTTATTCCCATTTATAGAAGTGTTTTTTTCACCATATCCTTGTTTGGAATTTACTTTAAAAAAAATAGTAATTGATAAACCATAAAGCAATTTATTTTAAAAAAAATAGTAATAATTTATAGGATCAACTGGTGATTGAAAATTTTATCCTTGTAATGTTTTTTGGATTTCAAATAATATCCTTGTAATGTTTTTTGGATTTCAAATAATGTTTTAGTACCATTCTATTTCTCATCTCTTTTCAAAGTGTCTATTATAACCCTATAATTTATAGGATCAATTGGTGACTGAAAATTTTATCCTTGTAATGTTTTTTGGATTTCAAATAATATCCTTGTAATATATTTTGGATTTCAAATAATGTTTCATCCTACAAATGATTTGAAAAGAAAAAGAAAAGAAAAGAAAAGAGAAGAAAAAAGAACATGAAAAAATGAAAAGAGAATAAAAGAGGGCATAGAAGAAAAAATGAACAAAGGCCCATGCAATAACAATGACTTGATCCATACTGTTTAAACATGGTTAGGTCCTTTTGAATTGATGTTGATAGGATTAGTGAATAAGCTTGGCTAAATTGTTTAATCTTAGCCAAGTAGATAGGTTAGTTAGTGAATAAATTTGATCAGACTATTCAATCTTGATCAAATAACCCCAGGATAGAGTAATTTTTTAGCCCAACAGTTTAATTTGGGCTAAAGGTGTATGTAGGTAGGATAAGACACATACTAGCCAGCTTTTATTTCAATAAAGCTTGTATGGTGTTCAAAGAAAATGTATGATTCTGATGTTTGAGGTGTTTTCCTAACCCCATGGTGACAAAAGCAAGGGAAGCAATGCACAAAACCCACAAAAAAACTCTAAGCCTAAGTTCTACTGCACATATTAAATCATGCCCGAAGATTAAAGATGGCACATAGATCTACGACAGAGCTATTGGCGCCTAGATCTACGACTAAGATGAGTTTCCGGACCCCCCAGACTGTTCTA
>JZKD02S2179550.1:57770-69388 GCA_000966675.3 Picea glauca
ATGAAGTGGTTTTTCCTAGCAGACCCCACCCTAACATGGCATGAATCGATTGCATCAGAACCCCTCCGCTATAAAAACACTTACCACTTACCACCCTTCTGACATACTGCTATCGCTTAATGAAGTCACACCCCACTACCTTCCCCTATATGTCTCGTCTCATAAATCTGTCAGTTCATCCCACCTGGTCACCCATCACAAGTCACCTCACGCTTGTCGTTCTCTAATCAAAAACCCCCACATCACCCTGTCTCACTCGTCACCCGTCCTTCACTTGCCATCTCACACTTCAAACGACCCGTTGGCCATTTACTACGGGCTAACATATTCGTTAGCCTGCTGACCTGTCCCCCACACCCAACGAATACCCATTCACTCAAAACTAGCCCTTGTTCCGCCATTTTCACACTCTTCACTCTCTTCGCACACCAAACAAATTTTTTCCCCTCACTGATCCAGTCATAGACCCAACCATAGCCATTACTCGCCAACATTTTTTATTTCAATTGCAGGTACCATTGGAAGCGATGGCGCCAAAGTCTAAAAAAGCAGAGGTTGAGAAAAATCCGTTCCTTCCACCTTCTGTCGACCTCGACTGGATACCATTATCCGACAAGGATTATCTGATCTCAGAGACTAGGTGCGAATTTTATTTCGCAAAATTGCAGTCATGGTTTAAAGACACATTTCTAGATCAAAGCGATCAGATTAGGCTTTGGGAGTCCAATATTCCTCTGTATCTCTTTCCCCAAGTCCATCATTTCCTCAAATTTTCCCTCAAATGTCAAGCTCATTACCTCCCCGACCAGAGAGTCGTAGTTTCTTCATCCATAGGAACTCTTTTCTTTATCAGACCAAAGGCCATTGATCAGATGATGCAGATATCTAGAGCCGAATCTGCCTCCCCTTTCAACCTGGAAATCCTAACAGAATTGTACCAGAACCTGTCTTTTCCCCAAAGAGCCCAAATATTTGAGCTTTTCCTCCCACAGGATGCTCAGCTCCCCAAGAAAAATCCCCCGTATCATTCCTCCTTGTTCTCAAAAAAGGGAAACCAAGTGATTTCATCATCCAGAATGATGGTTAACAAGAGCGCATAGATCTACGGTCCAACAGACAACGTGCAGATGAACGGCCGACAAGAGTTTCTGGACCCCCAGATCGTTCTTCCTTTAAAGGTGGGGGGGGGGTTCAGAATGAAGTGGTTTTTCCTAGTAGACCCCACCCTAACATGGCATGAATCGATTGCATCAGAACCCCTCCGCTATAAAACCACTTACCACTTACCACCCTTCTAACATACCGCTATCGCTTAATGATGTCACACCCCACTACCTTCCCCTACATGTCTCGTCTCATAACTCTGTCAGTTCATCCCACCTGGTCACCTGTCACAAGTCACCTCACGCTTGTCGTTCTCTAATCAACAACCCCCACATCACCCTGTCTCACTCGTCACCCCTCCTTCACCTGCCATCTCACACTTCAAACGACCCGTTGGCCATTTACTACTGGCTAACATATTCGTTAGCCTACTGACCTGTCCCCCGCACCCAACGGATATCTGTTCACTCAAAACTAGCCCCTGTTCTGCCATTTGCACACTATTCACTCTCTTCGCACACCAAACAAATTTTTTCCCCTCATTGATCCAGTCATAGACCCAGCCATAGCCATTACTCGCTAACATTTTTTATTTCAATTGCAGGTACCATTGGAAGCGATGGCGCCAAAGTCTAAAAAAGCAGAGGTTGAGGAAAATCCGTTCCTTCCACCTCATGTCGACCTCAATTGGATACCATTAGCCGGCAAGGATTATCTGATCTCAAAGACTAGGTGCGAATTTGATTTCGCAAAATTGCAGTCATGGTTTAAAGACACATTTCTAGATCAAAGCGATCAGATTGGGCTTTGGGAGTCCAATATTCCTCTGTATCTCTTTCCCCAAGTCCATCATTTCCTCGAATTTTCCCTCAAATGTCAAGCTCATTACCTCCCCAACCAGAGAGTCGTAGTTTCTTTGTCCGAAGAAACTCTTTTCTTTATCAGACCAGAGGCCATTGATCAGATGATGCAGATATCTAGAGCCGAATCTGCCTCCCCTTTCAACCTGGAAATCTTAATAGAATTGTACCAAAACCTGTCCTTTCCCCAAAGAGCCCAAATCTTTGATCTTTTCCTCCCACAGGATGCTCAGCTCCCTAAGAAAAATCCCCCGTAGCATTCCTCCCTATTCTCAGAAAAGGGAAACCAAGTGATTTCATCACTTTGTTGTCTACTTGGCTATTTTCAGATGAATGGGTAGATGAACCTATATTGGGGTTCCTATCCATTTTCTCTGCTGAGGAAAAGACCACCATCCAGTTTGACTACGACACTTTCTTGGAAGAGAACATCCGCGATCATCTTTCTAAATTCACCATAGAGGGCATGTTCTAGTATTCCTCAATACTAGCTTACATGTTTCACCTTCTTTCAAGCAGAAAGGTTATCCTTCCTGATGCAGAAAATGGACAAGGACGACAAACCACAAAAAATTACATCTTGGACTTCGCTGCTCAGAAGGAATTCCACAGAGTTCAACTTCAAACAGTTCATCGAGCAGTTTTATCATCCAGTGGTGCCATGCTCAGTGGTAGACCAGAGCCAAGGATAAATGAAGAGATCCAGAGAATCTTACATCTCTTGGACCTCGCAAAGATTGGATATTGGTACATGTATCAAAATCACACAGAAATCAGAGTATATAGGTGCAAATTAGCTCCATACAAGTTGCCCAAGTATTTTCCTGTGAGGATATTTTCCCTGAAGTATATATACGAAAAATGATAAATTCAGATGATATACACTTCATGTCTCTGAAGAAGAAAAAATAGCTAAGGATTAAGGGGTAGATATGATCTTTCATCTGCAATAGCCGAGCTGTCGGGGAAGAAGCGGATAAACTTTTCAGGAAAATGAAGTTCGACATAAGTTTCCTATGGCACTATGATCTGTGTGGTATCATATCAAAGATGAGACTCAATAATAAAAATATCCTGTATGTTCATACACCCAAGCCCGAGATAGAGAAGTTTGTGAATCAAACAGAGTGGGAGGTGAACACTCTGGGAGAGGTAGAACAACAATCTCCTTCAGTTATTATCTCACAAACAACCACACCACAGGTACCAAAGGAGAAAATACCTAGGAAGTACACTTCCCCTTCAGTCATAGAAGTCTCGACTGAGGATTTCTAGGTACACACTAAAAGGCCAAAAGCAAGTCATACAACTGACGCGACTGGTGAAAAGGAAACCCAGTCCACTACAGTTGTGAAAGGTGATCATTCACCTCTTGTATCAAGCAACTAGCAGATCATGTCTACCTCTTCATCCAAGAAGCAGACTGACACTACCCTCGTCAACCAACAAAATAAAGGAGGTGCAAAATTGAGTATTTTTGAGAAATACGATATGATCAAGAAGAAGAATCAGATGCTGACCAACAACACGTAAGCTCAATTTTGGAAGCAAACATCCACAACAAAGCACAAACTATTATCAACTTTTGATATAGAGAAAGGCATAACTCACATGGCCTTTTTGTAGGCACAAGTGCTCGATCCAAAAGCAATAATTGATTACAAAAGGACAACGTTTGAGTTCAACACCAGATATGTACAACCAGCTGATCAGATGGATCTACACAGGAAAACAGGAGAAATGGTTTTCTCTACATTGGAAAATGCTTCTACTTCTTCTGCTAAGTTACAGGTTTCTCTGAACAACATTCAGACTTAGTTAAAATTGGAGAAGATATTGTCTTTTGCAAAGGACAACAGAATAATTTCCTTAGAAGAATTGGTGTTGAATATTGGGTATGACCCCTCAAATGTGAAAGAAGCTAAGGAGGTACTCAAGAGAAAGAATGCTGACATAGAATCCCTAAGAAAGCAACTGAAACTGCCACCTATAGAAGACTCACAGGCCAAAGAGATTGCTGAGATAGAAGGTGAGAAGGATGAGATGCTCAAATTGATCATGAAGCAGAATGCAAAGTTAAGAGAGATGGAGGTAGAGTTGGAGAGGTTGGTAAAGGAGAAGGAACAGGAAACACCTATGGAATTCAATCCACTGAGTGCATCTCCCCTCACCGGAGTTAGCACAACAACCATAGCAACAACTACCACAGCATAAATTCCATCAGCCACCCCACTGACCGCTCTGTAACAAACTGTGGAGTTAGAAAAATCCATGGAGGAGATGAACCTATAAGGAATAGAAATCAATATATTGAAAAAGGAGGTTAAGAGCCTTCAGGAGCTCAAGCCTTCTTACCAGACAAGCTACAACATGGAGAATCAAACATTAGAAAATCTCAAGCAGGAATTGTAGCAACTGCAAAAGAAAACAACGACAGGCAAAACACTTACTGAAGCCAAGGAGAATATTTGGATGGATATCCCAAATCCATAAACGAAATATGGCCTATGGTGCAGATCATGTTCGAACAAAGTGAACTGGTGCTAAGGAGAAGACATGATATCAACAAGATAAAAGGAGAGCTGGGGGAAATGCCCACCGAAGCAAATGAAATCATTCGATTTATGAATTCTAAGACCAGGGAAGAGCTAGAAGACTTGAAAATCAAAGACAGGATAGAAACCATCCTCGAAGTCAAGAGGGTTCTGACAAAAAAGGGGTTGATGTTGCAGCTGGAGGAGAAAGTCCAGAACATGGACATCGGAGTTCAGAGGTTCTTCAACAAGATTGATGCCTTACAGAAGAAAGGTCTTCCTGGTTTAATGGTTCTGAAAGACAAGATGATGACCCTTCCAGACTACAAGAAGAAGATAGCTACAATGGCCAAGGATAGTTCCAAGTTCTCAGGGATACAAGGCAGTATAACGAGCAAGGAATTTTTGGAGACTTTGTAGCCAGACCTTAGCATACAACACGAGATCAAGTATATTTTCATGGTCAAACCAACTTTTTCCAAGTACACAGAAGTGGACGAAATATACCAGAGACTACTCAAAGTCACCATTCCTAGTTAGCTAAGATGGGAAGAGCTGTGCAATTTGATCGAGTAGGAAATGAGGTGTGCAAGTTGAGTCAACAAGAAGATGAGTCAAGATCAAGTGGGTGACTCACCAATGGCTTTCCCTAGAATCATCATGAAGAATTCGACACATCATTGATAGTTCCTAAATTTTTGTATCTTGTTAGTTAGTTAGTTAGTCTCAAAATCTGCTACATCCTGATCATTGATGACAGGGTCATTTGTAATTTTGATGATAAATACTTCAAACTTTGAAGTATTGAGGGTTGATCTTTACGCTCTAGCAAGCTATAAGCCCTCTAATTTGTATTAAGAGATCTTCCAGTAATACAAAGAGACGTTACACAGGATTCCTACGTGTTAACTGTTGGTGAAGTTTTTCTCTTTCTTCATTGAATGTTTATCTTTCTTAGTTATCATCCCGTTTTCTAATATGATCATTTAAAGGGAGTTAGAGTTGCAGAATTTACCTTTGCATACTCTGTTTCTGATCTTTTAAAGATCTAAATATTTATCTTTTGACGTTACAATAAAGAAATTCTTAATTGCTTCTTTATTTTAATTGATAATCTCGCCTTTTCTGCTATCCATCACTTTATTTCTGAAGAATCCAATAGTTGCATTATCTTGCCCTATGAAAAGAATCTTTATATCAGTTCTCTGATCTCTATATTCATAAAATAGATCCCATATCCCAATGGATGCGTAAACTCTATTTTTAGCCAACTTACAAAAAAAAACAACGCAAACACATTTAATCTAACTAGCCTAATATTTGAAAACCCAAGCAAAGTTAAATCTTACAGAGAGATCCCTCTCTGAAATTGGCAGGGCTAGATCCCAGTTTCAAAGTGGTTGGATAAAGTTGCCTCTGGTAAATTTCTTCTGCCCTCGACAACCTCTGGGAATTTACAAAGCGTTAACATAGTGGTGAACATACTGGGGAACTGAACAAATTTTTCAATTCTACGATTTCTTTTCCCTAGACAAAGAAAACCTTATTTCTGAACAAGTCATAAAATCCAAACATATAAAGAGATAATGTTCAGAGGTTGTTAAAGTTTTTATATAATTAGTTTAAGATTCTCTTATAAATAAAAGAAAAACAAAAATTAGAATTCTGTCTCCCAAAAGAGTTTTTACCAGATCTCATCCAGACCTAGAACCTTTAGTAGTAATAGACAATCCTAAAAAATTACTCAGGAAGAAAAACACTACAGAGGTTTCCGAGAGTCACAGTCCACTTCTAAGGTCCCCTTCTCTCCTAGAGAAGTTAGTTTCTCTTCAATATCTCAAGTTTGATATATCTTTTCAACAAAGCCTTTTCAGGACAAATTCTGACAGTTTTGTCAGTGAAACAGTTTTAGATCAAACCATCTTTCAGCCCAGGACCCCTGAAATACTCTCTCCTGGAGCTGAAGATGATCAACGTTTTCACCTCGAATCTGATAAGTTTGAAGACCTAGTTGTGAATCTTGGTCAAGCCTTAGACAAACTCCACCTCCAGTAGCCAGTCGAACTTCATGTTTTAACTATTGCGCCAGTTTCTGTTAAACCTACACTAGGTCACCCCATTCCTCCCAGCCATTCATCTTCTACTGTTTCAGTCGCTACCTCTCCTATCACATAGGTTGTGGTTCAACCCCCTCCACCAATCATGGCAGTAAGATATGCTCCATTGGTGTTGGTTTCCCCTTTACATGACATGCCTCAAGATTATCAAACCAGACTCCCTAAGTTTGATAGTACTGGTCCTCTAAATGCGCAACAACATGTTGACAAAATGAGCGATTATTTTGACTTACTAGAAGTGGATGAAGCTGATGTACAGATGAGACTATTTGCACAGAGTTTGATTGGAGATGTAAAAAGGTGGTTCAAGGCCTTACCTACTGCTACCATAACTGGCATTGTTGTTTTTCATCGAGATTTCCTTGACGGGTGGGAGGTGAAGAAAAATCCTCTCCAAATCCTGTCAGAATATGAGAATATCAGACGGAACCAAGGAGAGACAGTGAAATATTATTGTACTCATTTCAACAATCTGTAAAATGCAATTCCAACTGATATCAAACCACCACAAGGTTTGGCATTAATAAAATTCCTTGATGGATTTGACGCAGATATGTTTTATCATCTAAGAGAGAGAAATGCTGCAACTCTGGAAGACATGTAGAAAATGTCATCAGTGTAGAAGCAAATCTTTTGGCTAGAAGAGCCAAGCAGAAAAAAGAAAGGAGAGTCACTATCAAAGAAGAGCCTTCTACTTCCTCATCGGATGCCAAACTAGATTCTCTAGCTAGAGCTATGGATAAAATGATGGAGAGTCTCATTGTAACTGACATAAACCCACCTAGGGAGAACCAAGTCGCTCCTCAAATTCGAAACCCAAACTTTAGAAGAAATCCACCCCAGATCAGGCAAAGAGATCCTAGAGATCAAAGAGAGCAGAGGGGGCTTGATCAACAGATCAAACCTCCCCTCTAGGAGAATTACATCGATGATGGGGAGGAGGTAATTAAGGAGTTTGATGACACTCATATAAACCTAATGGGTGATCATGATCACAATCATGGATCCATTTTCCTCACCCAGGAAGAGCACGAGATGTTCCTCCTTTCACAAACAAAGGTAAATGAGGAAGCTAAGGAATCAGAACATCAGGCCTTTGAGAACGCTATAATGGAGGTTCACAGGCAATATAACCCGAGGAGCAAGAAAACAAACGAGAACTCTCTGAAGAAGTCTGCTGAAACCAAGAAAGCCTCAAAAAATCTTCCCAAGAAAGTCCTTGAGAGAAACAAGGCTGGACCTCATACACAAAAAACTCCAGAAACACTACAAAGAGAAAATCAGACTGAAGTTTCATCAATTAGTCAACCAAGTGCACCCGACCACATAATTCCGATAGATAAACCAGAAGTACAGACCTTAAGAAAACCTTCCACTGCATTCAGCCTTGAAGGGGAACTAGCTAAATTAAAAATTCCCATTCCCCTCTCCGAGCTAATGAATAAGAATGCTTACAGGTCGCAGGTGATTACAGATTTAATCATCGAACTTGAGATAGGTACTAAGGCTTTGAATGTTGGATCTACAAATCACTCAAACACAAGAAATCTTGCTGATGACCGACCAGAGCTCCTGTTTGGTCCTGAAGTTGATGGTCAAACTGATAATAGTGTCAAGCCCCCTTTTTACATCAGCCTAAACATCCACGATCTAATATTACACAATGCTATGATGGATTAAAGTGCCTCTCACAACCCGATGCCCAAAGCTGTGATGGAAAAGTTGGGGCTCGAGGTCACCAGACCCTACAAATATTTTCATTCTTTTGATTCCAACAAGGTTAAATGTATAGGCCTGATCAATGACTTATGCATTACATTAGCTCAAATCCCAATAAAGAGTATGGTAATGGATATAGTAGTTACAGATATTCCCCCAAACTACAATATGTTGTTTTCAAGATCATGGGGAGCTAAGCTGAAAGGAACCCTGCAGCTAGATATGTCTTATGCCACCATCCCGGTATTCGGACAATAGAGAAGACTATATAGAGAAACCTTGATGAAGTATATGGTCAGTAGTCAGGAAACACCGCATAACTATACATTATACTCTGCACACTTTGATCTAGAATCTTTCATTCTATACAATGATGGTGATGTGGAAGAATAAATTGCTCAGCTGGAACATGATACACATGATTCAAAAGAAAGTAAGGAAATCATTGAGGCAAGAAGAGTGGAAATGGTAGAGAGGGAGGAACTACCAACAGAGTTTTGGAGCATGGATAAAGAAGGAGTTGGAGCTAGAGTTTGGTTGCATAATCAAAAATCAAGGTATTCCAAGAGTCATTCTTACAAACTGAATTTCCAATGCACTAATAATGTAGCTGAGTATGAGGCTCTGATGCTCGGCTTGAAACTACTAAAGAAAGTTGGTGCCAAATAGATCATGGTAAGGGGTGATTCTGAACTGATTATCAAGAAAATCAAAGGTGAGTATGTAGCTAAACACCCCAGACTTAGGGCTTATAGGAATGCTATTTTGTATGCTCTTCAATGCTTTACTGAAATCGACTTACAGGTGATGCCTAGAGGACAAAACATATTCATAGACAGGTTGGCTACGTCGGCAGCTACCTGTAAAATTCCTTTTTGTTCCATGCGTAAGTACACAGTGGAGGTGAAGTGCAGACCAACTGTTCTTGACAACATCAGATACTGGCAGGTATTTGGAAATGACGATCATATTGAAGACTTCCTACAATGTAAGAATGATTTCAAATTTACAAACATAGATTTAGAAAATGATGACGAGATTGTAAATGAATCTGTTTCTAAAAGTGGTAGTGTAAATAACATAGATTCCAAAGAGTTCAATAAAATTAAAGTAGATGAAGATGAACTGAATGAAAATGAGATATATTCTGGTATTCTACAGTTGAAAAGTAATGTGTTACCTAGAGGTTTAGTTCCACTAGAAGACTTGTTCGGTTTTAACGATGTAGCCAAAAAACTGAAAATTGAAGCTAGTGGTAAAGAGGTCGAAGAATGCCACATAGGAATAGAAGAAAAACCCAAAATGATAAAATTTTCTAAATCTTTTCCACTTGAGAAAAAATGCAAATACATTGAACTTTTTAAGGAATATGTAGATGTTTTTGCCTGGGGTTATGAGGACTTAAAATCCTATGACACAAGTATCATACAACATCAAATTCCCATAAAGGAAGAACACAAACATTTCAGGCAGAAACTTAGGAGAATAAATCCCAAGTTGCTTCCCCTGATAGAGAAAGAAATAAAAAAGATGTATGATGCAAAAATTATAGTCCCCTTGAGATTTTCCAAATGGGTTTCTAACTTAGTTCCTACCAGGAAGAAAACTGGTGAGATCATACTTTGCATAGATTTCAAAAATCTAAACAAAGTCTCCCTCAAAGACAATTACCCATTACCTGAAATGGACCACATATTACAAAAGGTAGTTGGAGCCAGCAAAATTTCCTTACTAGATGGTTTATCAGGATTTAACCAAGTTCTCATCCAACTAGATGACCAGGAGAAAACAACCTTCACCACACCTTGGGGAACCTTCATATATGTGAATATGCCCTTTGGTTTGATGAACGTTGGGGCCACTTTTCAAAGAGAAATGGCCATTGCTTTTGTGGACAATCTTGGCATATTTATAGTCATTTATCTGGATGACGTAATTGTTTACTCCCAATCCGACGAAGAGCACTTACAGCATCTTAGACGAGTGTTTGAGAAATGCAGAAAATTTGGGATTTCTTTGAATCCTAAGAAAATCCTTTTCGGGTTAGAAGAAGGCAAATTGTTGGGACACATAATCTCTAAGGACGGAATCAAAATAGATCCTAGTAGAATAGAGACCATCCAAAAACTGGAACACATTATGAATATTAAAGAGATACAATATTTCATTGGCAAAATAAACTTTCTAAGGAGATTCATACACAAACTGGTCGAGCTTCTCAGGAACATCACCAATATGTTAAAAAAGGACACAAAAATAAAATGGAACACTGAATCCAAGCAGTCTTTTGAACATGTTAAGCATGCACTCACACAAGCTCCAGTCTTGATTAGTCCAGATTTTACCAACGATTTCTACCTTTTCTCTTTTTCATGTGAACACACCATCACAGCAGTACTACTGTAGAAAAATAGCAAAGGGTATGAACAACCCATAGCCTTTTTTAGTAAATCTGTGAGAGATGTTGCGTTAAATTATAAAATAATGGAGAAACAATATTTCACCTTGGTGAAAGCCATAAAAGACTTCAGAGTCTATATTCTCCATTCCCATACCATTGCCTATGCTCCAAATGCAGTGGTAAAGGATATTCTAACTCGAGATAATCCAGATGGTAGAAGAGGAAAGTGGATTGTGGTTATTCTAGAATACTATTTAGAGATTAAGCCTACTAAATTGATCAAAGGTCAAGGTCTAGCAAATTTGATGGCTAAATCTAATTTCCATGTTCTAGATATTAATTTATTAGCTAGAGTTGATGAGCAGGGAGAGCATGCGACTCCAAGCGTGAAGGAGGTATTTCTAGACTCTCCATGGTACGCAGACTCGATATTTGTGTTGCTCAATTTACAAGCTGTTGACAAATATTGAACAAGCAACGATGATGGTTGTTGTCAATGATGGCAACGACGGAGATGGAAGGATATGAAGGATAAAACCCCTTGGGGGATTCAGACGTAAGAGCTCAGGAGGTACAACATTGAAGAAAACGCGCGCAGCAAGAGATTACAGAGAAAAAGGAAGAAAGAGATCCAGTGACCATTGGATTCCATTCAAATTTCCCGAAAGACCGACAACCATCAGATCTGCAGAATTTGCGAAGGAGATAAGTCATCGGAGATTCGGGGATCGAGAGTTTATAATGTCCAATTCACTTGACATACAAAAATATGAAATCGCGATGTAATCGCAGCCGTTGAGCCAAGATTGCATCTGAACCGTTGATTCAACCCACGAAAGCACACCACGTCAGCAAAGGGACACGTGGCACAACCAGGGAATGA
>JZKD02S2179550.1:87366-97514 GCA_000966675.3 Picea glauca
TAAATAGAATTGAAATATTAAATCTTATGCCAATATACATGCAATACCTGACTAAGGAGGGGGGCCTAGCCCCTTAGGAAAGGTATTGATCTATGAAATCAAAATAGCACGATCGCTCAACACACCATTACATGAACTTGAAGATGAAACAAAATTATATTGTAGAAGTCTGAAAGTTACAATAACAACATAATGTGATTGATAGAATAATTCTCCTCCCTCGGCTCCAGGGAAGTTTAGGTTCTTATATAGTATGACTAATGTCTAAAATTATATGAAGTGATGGATGAGAAACCATGTTAATTTGATTTTTCATCCGGTTACATTGATTTTTCCAAGTTTTATTAAAGATCAGGTGTGCGTTGACTTGGTAGGAAAACTTATTCCTCTTTTAGTCGTCTACTTTCCTCTTTTCACCTTCCCATGTGAAGATCGTTTCATAACTAGTGGTTGAAGTGTTGATTGTTGTGCTAGCGGATTTTGTACTCATAATTGCATCAATGGTAGACTCGGAGTTGCAACAATGAAAAGTGTACTTAGATTTGCAATAGTTGTTTGGATTTGAAACAATAGAGAGTGTGGTTGGAATTGCAATAGTTGGATTGTGTCTGAAATCACAACAACAGAGAGTGCACTTGGAGTTGTAGTAGTTGGATTTCACTCGGAATTGCAACAACAAAGAGGGATTGCAACCACTGTGAGGAATTGCAGTTACTGTATTACTCCTATGTATCAATATTAGTACACAAAAGTAGCAAGTTCCTTTTAAAAATATGCAAGAATAACATATAAATTGCATATAGGGAAAGGTTCATACCTTGATGATAAGTAAGGAAAATTGGATAAGGAAAGTGTCAAAAAGGAAGTGAAAAATGGAAAATGGTAAGAAAAAAAGTATTAGATGGGTGTTGAAATTATTCCAATTTAGACACTCGTCATCTCCCCCAACCCAAAATTGTTGCATGTGCCCATGCAACCAACAATCACTCGAAGTTAGAGGAATTAGGGTGACCATGGAGGTCACTGACACCATAGACTGTTATAGGATAAATCAGTAAATGCAGACATAAACTAATCTCCCTAGATCCACCTGGATCTAGAAAAAAATAGGACAGGACATGATGCTTTCCCTAGGTTGCAACCATTGAATTTATCACCAAAGAAGGATTGGATGGCATACCTTAATATATCGCTTCCTTATATCTCTGTTGTTCCTCTTTCGTTTCGGTGCTCTTATGATACTGATCCTACAATGAGACACAAACCAACCAAAGTGAAAGAAGTAGAAGTATATTCAATGACAACCTATGAATATGATCAAGGAATTATGCAATAAAATAAAGATAATTCTATGGGAAAGAAGCATGCCACTGTATTATATTAATAATAGGAAGAGAGATTACAATCAGATGCCTTGATGTCTCAAGGTTCCTTCCAATGATTCCTTGTTTCCCACACACTTCTTGCACCAAGGATTTTGAGAACATGGATTTGATAGCTACTCACAATATATCTTGACAAAGAAAAGCTCAAATCTAATCTAACCAAGCTAACAATCTCAAGCCAAATTCAACTCAACCAAGCTCCAAACCCAACTAACTTTATCCATGAGAGATCCTCTCTTTTTATAAGATGAAAAGGATAAGGTGAGGAAGTTTGGATGATCCCACTAAATCATGGAAACGAGTAATATCCAAACCAATCAGAGGCCACTTCACCATAGAAGCTTCTCCTTCTAGAAGCATTGAGAAGATGTTTGTTTTTCCCACGTACGAAAGGCTGTTGCACCCTATCTGTAATGCAGCCTGTGGAAACTCTGCGACCTAGCTATAGTGCAACCTGCGGAAATCAGGAATTTCCATGCCCTATGTATAGAGAAACCTACGAAAATTCTCCTTAATAGGGTTTTACAAAGGAAAATCCAATTTCTTCTCTCAGGCAAAGTTCTTCTCCCTTCTTTCTTTAGGAATTCAGTCCACTGACCCCTCTGAAGGCAACATATAGGTTTATATCATTAACGATCATAGTGGTGACGAAAATAATGTGTAACAAAGAGACCCTCAAAGTACGAAGTTAGAACAGAGTGATAGCGAAAATACTTTGTCGAGTGTGTGTAGGGAACAAGGAACACTCGGTCAAAAACCTGCCAACAAACAAGGAAATACAGTACAATAATATATCATCGTTGAGGTAGGCATTCCCATACTCAGAATAAAAATCACTCAAATCATAAATGCCGACATGCAAAGATCCATGTGAAGTAATACAGATCATGGCCACCAAACATACACTGTGGATACATGCCTTTCTGACTCAAATCTGAACACAACCACCAAAAATACACTGCGGATCTATGTGTTAAAGACTCAAATTTGAACATAGCCATGAGACATACAATGTGGATCTATGCAACAGTACAAACTGAATATACTCCAACATAACCTGAATCTGTGAGAAAAGATTCAAGGTCTTCATCTCAACCACTCTATAGTACGAATCTAACCATGTGATTATAGGTGTTGAAGTCGAACATGGTAGAAACCACCTGATTACCGGTCATTAGTGTATACCGTTAACAAGTGTGAGAGAAATCACCATTAATGTCAATGACTCCCAAGGTACTCTAGTGCAATCCAACGAATGTGAATTAATGAGTTGAGGTCGAACACTTGGAAGAACCTTTCGATCAGGGGTCAATAATGAAAACCCACTGTCGAAAGTGAGGAAACCTGCCATTGAGGCATGCAAGTTCCAAGGTACCAATTAGTTTATGAGTCTAATTCTTGGATAATGAGTTGAAGTTGATAGGAAAAGACTCATCATAGGAGGGCCTTAATGTATCCCACATCAATGACATGAAACGGGTAACAAGATTTGAAGTAGATCAGAGTAACAAGTGATTCATGACTGTTATAACCCTAAATTGCACCACACATGCTTACCTGGCATCAGGCCAACTCATATCTCTTCCTTGCCAAATCCATGCTGAATAAACTCTTGAAAATCCTCTTAAATCAAGTGGCCCGTGCCCTAACCCTCTACTGCACACGTTGGAACGCTGGCAGGCCCACTAATGCACACGTTGGAACGTTGGCTGGCCTACTACAGCCTGTGTTTACCTAACAAAGCAAAAAAATAGGAAAGTTGTCGACAGGAAAAAAAGCTTTGGGTCAGTTAACTGAAACTCCCAGCCATGCATGGTCGAGAGTTCGTCCAAAACCCTAGCTCCTTCTAGCCTATAAAATAAGGGGTAGGGGTACTATTTGGAGGAGGAAAATCATAGCAAAGAAACTCTACCCAATTGCCGAATCAATTTTGTCCCAACCCTTTAGCCTTTCCTCAAGCTTAAGGAGAATTCAAGCAAAGCAGTTGGAGGACAAAGAAGAGGAGGAGCCCAGGATCAGGATCAAGGAATGGTGGCCGATATCTATCATCATTGTAAGTTGATTCATCTTGAGATTAATAAAAGAATACTTTTCCCATCCCAATGCATGAGTTTTATATGTTTTATTCGATTTATGCTTAATCTCTAACCCTCTAGTAGAAAAATAGCATGCATGTGTAGTGTTTTGTCTTGATTGCAGGATTGTCTTTGGAAGGAGCAGCGTAAGCAAACGGACAAAGCGCAATGGAGGATCTACACCAAACATCAGTAAAAAGGTTAGTAGGTCTTTTCCATGCTTGTATGTGAAAAAGGGGTTTGAGTTTTGGGGTGATAGGTTAAAAGTGATTTATTTAGGGTCAGGATCTGCATGCAAGCCTAACCCTAGCTTGTTAGTTCGTAGGGTATTATTTCCCAACAACAGAATTGGAGACTCCACTGCGGAATTTACTCTTAGGGTTTTCGGATTTAAGTGAGGTTTTTGGGTATCTTAAAGAAGTAGATTTTTTGTTTCTTTGTTTGTCTGTTTTCTGTTAGGTCAGAGCTAGCAGGGAACCTGGTTCTTAATACCATTTTTTCTTTGACTATTGCTTGACATTTATTATCGGGACACATAGAGGTACACGCGGCCTGCAGAAGGCCTGTACGCGTGTAACCCGCGCCCTAACCTTCTACAACCCATGTTTGAACACTTGCTGTAGTGGTTTCAGTAGCATGTAAGAGTCAAAGAGCTTGAGAGGCAGTCCTCCTCTTCCCTGTCAGAATTCTACATTCTCAGGGGGATTTTTGGATCTTGTCTGAGTCTTGATGGTTTATAGTCTTGTCTCAGTTTTCTTTATTGCATATTGTTATTTTTGCAATTATTTTTCTTTTCTGTTAAGAAGAAGCATCCAAGCCTTTAAGAGACCCTGGTTTTCAATACCAGAGGCCTTTTCAAGTCTGGGCTTCCTGTGTTTTGTTTTGTCTTAGCATTTATACAGACCCGTGGCCTGTGCAAGTTCTGCCTGTGGGTACCCACGCGCTGTTATAGCTCAGCACGCGTTTGCACGCGTGCTGTCTCAGTGAAAGTCGCGGGCTTGACTGGTTGCTTTTCATCCTAAGTGGGGCAGTCATCCCCTCCTATGGTGAGAAGTGTCCCTCTCAGGGGTTTGAGTCTAGGGCTACACAGTCAGTAGGTTAGGGCCTCTCATCCTTAGCCTGGTTTTTCTTAGTTGATGTTTGATAGAAAAGATAAAAAAGAAAAATTGTGTGTTATGGTTTTTAGACAAGTGTAAGAGTCGGTGCTTTCTTGATTGCCATTGTGCATCTTTTCTCTGGTTCTTTGCGATCTGCGCTTTAAGCCAGAATTTTATTTTTTCTTCTTGGTTTTTTGCTTGTCAACATTTTCCCTTTGTTGCTTCATTTAGCATGTAAATAAAAAAAAATATCTCTTTTTCATTTGCTTCTTTGTTTGAAGATTGTGTTGCTGCATCAATAGCTAGGAAGAAGTCTTTTTTCATAAGTTTTTGCGGTGCATTTAGAGCATAAGTAGCTCATAGATTGAGTGAAATTCCTTTATGTTTGTTGCATGAAATCTTAGAAAAGTTGAAAAGGAAAAGAAGTCTTTCTTGTTGAAAAGTTGTTGGTTTTTGCATTTTTGGTAAAAGTTTTTGTTTCCAAGCATTTCTTGTTCATTTTTCTTTGAGTCTTTACACACCATCAGTTTCACCTTCATACCTTGTGACGTAAAAAAATCCCATAAAAGCAACGCTAATTAAAATCTACTAGACTTTTTTTTTGTAGGGTTCATATACTAGCTCAGGACTAGGGCCTTGGAATAGGTTGGAGAGTAAACTCTCCAAGGCAACTCAAACCAAACATTGGAGTCTGTCATAGGGAGTGTAAAAGTCCAGTTACGTGAAAGTTATTCGGGACCCCCCTCTAATACAGGGGCTAAACACGAGGTCGCGTAAGGAAAGGTAGCGGAGATAACCCCTCCAAAGCCGGACCGAGCGTAGTGGAGAACACATATTGAGGATTTGTTAAGGGATTCTGTCATTTGGATTTTCCACGGGGCTTCGTGGGTCTCGAATCCGTTCGAGGTCCTCATTTGTCTTCTAGACCATTTTCTCTCGATACCCTTGACAGGTTTCGGGCTTGATACCCTACTCATTGTGGTCTACCCGACTATCGACTATACCCGCCTGGTGACTATTTGAGTGCTGGAAAACTAGTTGCCAATCTTTTCTAGGGACATACACAGGTGACTGCGGGGGTATACCGCGATACCTAGGACAGACATCGAGCCACGCTTTGCAGAGTATACCCGAAGGGTGCTTCCCTTTTCGAGTTGCACTTGCACCGGTAAGTTGCTCTAGTGTTGGTTGTTGTAACTGTTCTTCTAACTAGTTTAGTGTTTGCTTGATTTATCTCTTAGGGGATTCTTTTTTAGTGCGTGTTACTTTTTGCGCATGTAGAATACCTTAGCGTGTCGTGAATCTTCTCACACAATGGAGGATTCAGAGCTCCGCCAGTCACGAAGGCTTCTGGGCCTGCCGCCGGTTATACTGGAGCCACCCCCGCCACCATTGAGGTGGAAGCTAGACCAACAAGGGTCTTTCGAAGCAACTGGGTTACCAACCATTGAGCCCGAACAACTCCCGAAGGAATCGACCGCCAATCTTGGATTGTTTGAAACCTCAACCACTGATACTTGGCCGTAAGTTATTGTGCCAATTCAATTTTACGAACGTCTGTCAGTGCCTCACACAGCTATGGCAACAAATGTTGTTACTTCCTCTGGGAATCCTTCCATTCCCATTACCGTTTCTACCACAGGAGAAGCTTCTCCTAACTTGCCCTTGTCGGAGGTCCGGGCCACCATGGTCTCATCTGCAACTATGTCGCACAGTGGACCGACCCCATCTATCGCGATGGCCACACCTCCCTTCACACCTAGTGCGACGGGCCCTCCGTTTTCATATGGTATGCCTAGTTCAGGCACAAGTCCTGCAATCACTCACTCCACTTTACAGAGTTTGGGTCTGGGGACAAGGAGCTCTAACGCTCCTCTACAAGGTCAACATGGAGGCATTCCTGTCCTGTTTAATGCTTTTCCTTACGCTGGAGGTCATATCTCTCCTTCGTCCTCTTCACTTGGTGGTTCGCATCAGCAGTTCGCTGGGCAGCCTGCACACACGAGTTCATTTGGAGCCGGGAGTCAAGGAACACCTGCGCAAACCCAACCGATAGGTTCGTCATTGTTTGTTTGGAACGGGATGTTTGGTAATAACACTTTCACATCCACTGCTTTCCCATCTGGGAGCACACCCATTTTTGGACAGTCTACTCTGGCACAGGGTACTATTCCTGCATTGGGGGCACATATACCAGGACCTTGGAACTCAGGACAAGGATCCATTCCTTCCTCTGGAATTCCGCTCTGGGGTAATTCTTTCCACAGTCAATGGAACCCCGGACAGACTTCTATGCCTCTCCCATCAAGATCAACATTGAGTAATCCTTCCCAAAGTCCGTCAAACACGATGAATGCCCAACATCCTATGTCCTTTATGGGGAATCAACCAATGATGTCTCCACAGATGCAAAACCCTTACGCTGGTCAGGGCCATGGTTTCTACCAGAATCCGGGCCAGCAGCCAAACTTTTCCTGGAAACCTGGTGCCAGTCCAACTCCAGGACCCTTTTCCCCAGGCTATCAGCAACAACCTAAACTACCATTCATGGCGATGTTACACTTGCCAGATTTGACACGGTTGTTGAATGATCCTATCTGTCATGATCTGCGTTGGCCTCCCATGCTGACGAAGCTACCTTTAGACATCCCAAAGTTCGAGGCCAAGCCTAACAAAGATCCAGGTGATCACGTGACTACTTTCCACCTTTGGTGTTCATCTAACTCACTGAAAGATGACTCTGTCCAGTTGCGATTGTTTCAACGCACTCTTATTGGGAGTGCCGTGAAATGGTACATCGAGCTTGATTGCTCATAATATTCTTCTTTTGGTGAACTGGCTATGGCCTTCCTTAACCATTTCCAGTTACCTGTGAGATACGACGTCGGCACAAAATTGCTAGCCAATTTCTAAGAGACGACAGCAGACCATATCTCGGATCATATCCGAGAATGGAGATGCCGAAAGAGTTTAATTAAAGTTCCAGTTCCACCAGCATTCCTGCTTGAGTGGTTCCTTAAGTATTTAGTCCCACAATTATCCAAAGACATCCTGACTTTAGGAGTTTTCTCCGAAGAAGATGCCATCATGAGGGCTCAACAGTTTGAGCTTATCTATTCTCAGTCTGGTTTATTATACAACATCCTGTTGGATGCTCCATGATCAATACTGGATAAAACTAGACAGAGAGCTAGACTACATGCCGATGGTATCGTTGGTTCGGTACAAACCAAGCCCACTAAGCAATTGACAAAAAAATTGAAACAATTATCTATACAACACTCAATGGCCAGCCAGATTACTTCTTTGGCTGCTCCTCCTACCCAAATGTCAGAAGTACACTCTGTGCAGATGACTAACCCGAAGGCCAACCAGAAGCCTAAAGGGAAGAAAAAACAATGAAAGAAGAATAAGGGGGAGAAAAAACCCACTGATAATGCTAGCGAGGGCACCACGGAAAAGCGGAAGGCAAGGTATATGTGCAACTTGTGTGTGGAAGACCACCCGACTCATCTATGTCCTTGACTTGCGGAGGCTCAAAAGTTTGTCACACAGCAACAACAAGTCGTGTTGACTAATCCCTTTCAGCATGGGAAAAATTTAATTCAAGCCTCCACAAGTGCCGAAGGGGGCAGCCAGGAAACCTGCACTCCCCCAAATAATTCCTCGTCCGTGAACGTATATATGGTTAGGGGTGATGCTTTAATAATGACTAGAGTGCACGACTATAGTAAACCAAGTGCCTCTGAGAAGGGCAAAGAAGATGAACTCCCATCTCTTCCTCTACAGATTGAGAAGACGTTGGGAGAAACGATGACACGCATTCCCAAAGGTGCATTCAGGAAAGCTTCGCACAATCCAAATGCAAGGGCTGCCAAGAATTACTCTGTGGTGGAAGATTTATCCCAAACCCCTTGTGTTATGTCCGCTTTGGAGGTCCTCCAAAGTTGCCCTGCTCAGAGGAAAGCCTTGTTGACTTCTTTAGGCTCTACTGAGAATTGTAACCCGGGTACCATCATGTTAGATACGACTGACTTGAAACCTCGTTTGCCTTACCACGTCGCGTTTCAGATAGTAGTGGCTCATGCCACGAAAAATGTTACATCGAATATCTTCCGCACAGTGGTCGACGAGGGTGCTTCGACTTGCATCATGTCGTTAGCATGATGGAAATCCATTGGTCAGCCTGAGTTGTCTCCATCACCTACTCTCCTTACTGTGTTCGACGGTCATTCATTCCGACCACATGGAATCATTCCTTCTTTCCCTGTGCAGTTAGGAGGGAAGAATGTGTGCGTCGAAGTAGAGGTAGTCGATGCCCCCCTCGACTACAATCTCTTGTTAGGTCATAGTTGGACTTATGCTATGCAAGATGTGGTCGCTACAGTTTTCTGAGTCTTATTGTTTCCACATGAAGGCCGGATAGTGACCATTGATCAATTGTCCTTCTCTAGACCTGACCCAGCTTTGGGGGCATCTACGGTTCCCATGATTGATAATCCTCAAGCCAGTGTCATTAATGTAGGAGTTGGTTTGTGCCCATCTTTGATGGGTACTTTCGATTACCCACCTCCTCATGGCGATGTCAAGTTTATATCGACTCACCATAAGGATGAGATTTTTCACGTCTCGTCGTTCCGCACGACTTACTTTCAAGATCCGTGGATTCTTCCTTCCCCATCAGCCAGGATGGATGAGACAGGGCACGTTGGCATGTCCATGCCCTTGTCGGTCGCTGAAGTATCATACTCTTTGGTCCAGCAAGCTTCAGCTACTCCTGATCTGACTCTCACACCAGAGTTGGATCCACCTCTAGAGCCTATCTGGGCTCAGGGTTCTCTCGCCAATACCGATTCGTTAGACTTAGTCTTTCCTTTTGACGAAGCTGTAATCGAAGCAATGACTAGTCCAGACAAACCTTGGGAAGATCTTCATCACAGATCATATTTCCTCCCAGAGTTAAGCCGAATCGAGGCAGGAGAATTCACTATCACCATGACGGGAGATCAGCCACGTCCCATTAACCTCTTAGCTACACAGGAAATTTACACTGAGGGAAATATGGCGACTATCGCTGCCACTATATCTATCAACATCTCCCGAAACCCTGGCATCGTGGAGAATGTCTTCGTCGAAGCGGATTTCTCCCCTGAAGAGATTCAGATTTACACAGATCTTTTCAAAGAATTCTGCGATGTTTTTTCCTGGTCTTATGAGGAAATGCCAGGCATTGACCCAAAAAGAGTCTATCATGAGATAACTTTGTTGTTTTTCAAGATCACTTTGAGATCCAAAAGCAACATCCGGTGAGACTGGATTTATTCTTTTTGATCTCGTCTGGATTAACTGAGAAAAGTAACCATTATGGAGTCTTCTTTAAGCCCTTTTCAGAATCCTTAAAGATGAAAAGATTGCCGAGTGACCTTGTTTCTTCACACTCATTAAATTGGTCCTAAAGAACGTTCCATAATGGGTCTCCTTTTAAGCCCCTTTCATACCCTCTAAACATGAAAAGATTGCTGAGCGATCTTGTGATCTTTCACGCTCGTAAACTGAAATTTGAAGTCACGTCTGTCCGATGGTAGTTTACC
>JZKD02S2179550.1:125409-155169 GCA_000966675.3 Picea glauca
GGGTGGGTCCGAAAAGCACTGAGGGTTGTTGGTCTATGCGATGATGGATGCCACCGATGGAGACTTGTGTAGGATTTAACACTACAAGATAGTGTCTTGTCCACTAGCAAACTTAGGATAAAAATATGCGCTATGTAGCACCAAGTTTTCTTTTTTCCACTTTACACCATAACTTTATTTTCCTAAGATAACATAACCAAAATTAATCAAATAAAGGGTATTTTGACACCCCCTTTCAATTTTTCATGAGACAAACATCACTAACCTATCTCCTAACCTAATAATCTAACACTATTAATCCAGGTTAGACTCTTGGATTAATTATTACTCTAACCTAACTACTTTGTCCAAGATTAAACAGTTTGAGCAAACTTATTCTCTAACCTATCAACACAAATTCAAAAAGTTTGATCATGATTAAACAATATGATTCAAACTAAATTTATTTTTGATGGGGTTCTCTATTTTTCTCTTTTCTCTTTTTTATTTTCTTTTTCTTTTCTTTTCTTTCTTTCTTGCTTTTATACCCTCTTTCCATTTTTTCTATTTTTCTATTTTTCTTTTTCTTTTTCTTTTTTGTAAATCATTTGCGGAATGAAATATTATTTACAATGTGATATGACTGGAGGAAGAAATTTCAATCACCAGGTGATACTATGGAATATAGGTTTATAATGGTGTCTCCACTTGGGGATGGTGCTCTCCTTGTGAGGTGCCAATAACCAACTATTGATTTCCTTGAATCATCTTCTCTAGTTCTTTTTGCATTTGATTAGTTTTATTGTAGATGTAAATCTGGTGACAATTGATCAGAGGATTAGGGGCTTCTCCTCGAGCTTCAACCTGTGATATAAGTAACCCACTCATGATAGAAAAAATAAAATGGTATTTACAATGAACTGGGTGAAAAACAATGCATTCCAGTGAAACATAGTGCTTGAACATTCTGACATTGACAGGTACTCCTGGCTGGTATGCTCCATCCATTTCCTTGATAAAAAAATGCATTACTTCCTCTGTAAGCATGGATTTTATATGGTCCTTTCCACAAATTCTCAAATTTTCCATGCTTGCCCTTTTATTCATTCCTTGAGTCCCATTTAAGTACTTTGTCTCCTATTTGGAAGTCATTAGCCTTGGTCCTTCTATCATAGATCTTCTTGATATTTTCTTAGATCACTTGAGTTTGTTTGTAGAACTCTTCTCTAGACTGTTGCATCTGTATGGTTTGATTAATTATCCTCTGGATGTCATTTGGTTCAACCTGTACTTCCTACAGTAATTTCATGACAGGGAAACCTAAAGAAGTGGGAAAAACAACATCCATTCCATAGACCAACTAGTATGGGGACATGTCAATTGATCTTTTTGTAGTAAGTTTGTCTTCCCATAGTGCATTGACCATCTTGTTGTTCCATGATTTTTTGTTGTCCTACAACAAATTTTTGATGATGTTGACCATAATCTTATTTGAAGACTCTGCTAATCCATTCCCCTGAGGGTAATAGGTCATAGAATGTCCTAAGTTGATCTGATATTTGCTGAGAAACTCTACCATCTTCTTCAATTTGAATGTTGTTGCATTGTCAGTGATAATTTTCCTAGGACATCCAAATCTTGAAAGAATTTTAGTTTCCAAAAACTTAATGATCACAACATCAATGGCTTTCCTTGTGGGTAGAACTTCAATCCACTTGGTGAAATAATTAGTGGTTGTGAGAATCCATTTGTTCTAGATTGATGATGATGGATGGATTTCTCCAAGGAAGTACAAACCCCATTGTTGAAAAGGATTTTCAACTGAAATTGGTTTCAAGGGTAAAGGAAGAAGTTTCCTTTTTCCTTCAAATATTTGACAACTATGAGAGGAGGTCACTTTCTTGTGGACATCTGCAAATAAATTTGGCCAGTAGAAACAAACTCTTAGAATTTTGTTTGCAATGGTCTTCCAGTTCAAATTTCCACCATAATCTCCTTCATGAAATTTTTGCAAAGCTTTATCAGCCTCATCTTTCAACAAATAGTTTAGTAGGATCCCTCCAACATCTTTCCAATACAAATTTCCATTTAAGTAAAATGAAATACTTCATAGCTTTGAGTTTAAGAAATATATCTTTAGTTTTGGTTAAAATAGGAGGATCTTGTAAATGATGTAAAACAAAAATCAGTTTTGCATACGAGGGAGAGTTTGAAAAAACCTCTTTAACTTGTGGAGTCGCCTGCTCTTCTTGTTCATCCACTGCAGCTAGAAAATTAATATCCAAAGCATGGAAATTGGATCGAGCCATCAATTTATCTAATCCTTGACCCTTAATTAGTTTGGTTGGTTTTATATACATATCATATTCAAGGATAAAAACAATCCATTTACCCCTTTTTCCATCAGGACTATCTTGGGTCAGAATATCTTTTAGCACGGAATTTGGGACATAAGCGATAATGTCTGAGTGGGGAATATATACTCTGAAATCTTTGATTTCTTTCACCAAAGAAAAAGCTTGTGTTTCCATGATGTTATAATTTAGTGCAACATCTCTCAAGGATTTACTAAAGAAAGAAATAGGTTGTTCATGGCCTTCATTTTTCTTCTGCAAAAGAACTGCTTCAATAGTATGCTCAGAGGAAAAAGAGAATAGGAATAAATCTTTTGTGTAATCAGGGCTAATAAGCACAGTGGCTTGTGTCAAGGCCTGTTTCACCTGATAAAATGAATGTTTTTCTTCTATGGTCCATTTTATTTTTATGTATTTTTCAACATATTTGTTATATTTCTGAGAATTTCTGTCAAGTTAGTGATAAATCTTCTTAGAAAGTTTATTTTTCCAATGAAAGACTGTAATTATTATATGTTTCTGGGATGATCTATTTTTTGAATGGCTTCAATTATGATAGGATCAATTTTAATTCAATCCTTTGATATGATATGTCCAAGTAGTTTAAATTATTATATACCAAACAAGGTTTTCTTAGGATTAAGTTAAATTCCAAATCTCCTGCATTTTTCAAAAACTCTTCTCAGGTGTAGCAGGTGTTCTTCATCTGTTTTTGAAAAATCAGTGACATCGTCTAGGTATATAACAATGAATATTCCAAGTTCATCCACAAAAGAAATATCCAATGCTCTTTGAAATGTATCCCCAACATTCTTTAAACCAAAAGACATTTTCACATACATGAAAGTTCCCTAAGGTGTAGTAAATGTTTTTTTTTTCTTGATCATCGGGGTGGACTAGAACTTGGTTGTAACTAGAAAAACCATCTAACACAGAAATTCTACTGGACCCAACTACCTTCTGCAAAATATGGTCCATTTTGGGCAAGGGGTAGTTGTCTTTGAGAGAGACTTTATTAAGAATTATGAAATCAATGCACAGTCTGATTTCTCCACACTTCTTCCTGGTTGGAACTAAATTGGACACCTTTTTAGAAAATCTTAATGGGACAATGATTTTAGCATCATACACCTTTTTTATTTCTTTTTCAATTAGAGGCATCAACTTTGGTTTAATCCTCCTAAGTTTTTGTTTAAAAGGATTTTGATCTTATTTTATGAGAATTTTATGTTGTATAATTCTAGTGTCATAAGATTTCAGATTTTCATAACTCCATGCAAAAACATCTATAAATTCTCTGAATAATTCAATATATTTATGTTTTTGAACATGAAGTAAATATTTTGACAGTTTAATCATCTTTTGTTTTGTTTCAGTTTCTATGTTTCAGTCTTCAACTTCCTTTCCAATAGGTTCAGTTTTAGGTTTCTTAGCCACATCATCAAAATCAAAGAACTCTTCCAACGGGACTAATCCTCTAGGAAAAATGTTATCTTTCAATTGCAAAATGTCCAGATCTTCTTGTTTTTTATTTATTTCTTATAAACCTATCTTACCTACATTTTTCTTTTCATCATCACTATAAAAATCTATATTGGCACATTCAAACTCATTCTTTGATTGAAAAAAAAAATTCAATTTGTTCATCATTTCCAAAAACTTGTCAATACCTGATGTTGTGTGGGAAAGAAGGTCCGCACTTCTCTTCAACTGTATACTAGTGATTATGATGAAATGCTATCTTACAAGTAGCTGATGAGATAGCCAGAACATCAACAAGAATGTTTTGGTCTCTAGGAATGGATAGAAAATCATATTCAGTAAAGCATTGCAGAAAATGTAGGACAATATTTCTGTAGGCTCTCAATCTTGGGTGTTTAGCAGTGTATTCACCTTTGATCTGTTTTATTATGATTTCAAAATCACTCTTGATTTAATTTCTCTTAGAACCAAGCTTCTTTAAAAATTGTGAACCTAGCATTAAGGCTTCATACTCAGCTATATTGTTAGTAAACTGAAAATTCAACTTATAGGAATGACTTTCTGTATGATTTTTTTTTTTGTATTAGAAACCCACACACCATCTCTTGATGCTTCCTTACTAACAACACCATCAAATTCTAAACTCCACAAAGGTTCCTTTGGTTCATCAAATTGTACCATCATTGTTTTGTCTTCTTCAAGGGTTGTTTTTTTTTCCTCCAAGTCATAAACATCATCCTCCAGATTGGAAATTTGTCTTTCCATGTCTCTATCATTGCATAAAATAAAAGAATCAAGGTCTGAATGAACAAAATATAAGGGATAATTGTGTGGTTTATCTTGACTACTAACCATGCATTTCATCAGTGTCTCCCTATATAATCTCCTATGTTGACCAAATAATGGGATGGTGGCATAAGACATGTCTAGTTGAAGGGTACCTTGTAACTTGGCTCCTCATGAGCGAGACAGTAAAATGCCATATTTAGGAGGTATGTCTACAACAACTATGTCCATTACCATGCTTTTGGTTGGGATCTGTGATAAAGTGACACACAAATATTTGATAAGACCTATGCATTTTACTTTACTTGAATCAAAAGAATATAAATCCTTGTATGGTCTAGTGATATCAAGCCCTAAATTTTCCATCATAGCCTTAGGCATAAGGTTGTGGGAAGCACCAGATTCCAGCATGGCATTGTGAAATTTTTTATCATGAATCTTCAAACTAATATAAATGGAGGAACATCACCACTTGTAGATTTTCCATCAACTTCACGCCCAAACAATAACTTTGGTTGATTATCAACAATATTTACTATATCTGTAAGTGCCTCTATGTTCAAATATTTCATTACTTGTGATTTGTAAGCATTCTTATTCATTAACTTTGTTAGAGGAATGGGTATCTTGTGTTTTTCCAATTCACTTTCAAAGTTGAACAAAGTTTGAGTATTTTTTGGTTAGAGGGATCTGATTTCTCAACCACATTCTTCTGTGAGGTAAATTTGGGCTGGTCGATAGAGGGAACATAAGTTTGAGCTATTTTTGATACAAAATTAGATGTTCTTTTGATTGGGGCTTCTGAGTTTTTCTTAGGGGGAATGTCAGGAACTTTCTTGGCAATTGTGTCAATTGTATTTTTAAAGTCAGAATGGATGTCAAGACTGCGTTCTTGAATGGTGTAATTGAGGAATAAGTGTAAATAGAGCAACCACAAGGGTTTGTGATTAATGGGAAGGAGTCCCATGTGTGAAAACTGAAGAAGTATTTGTACGGAATAAAGTAGGCACCAAGATCATAGTATGCCAGGATTTGCAAATCCCAACCTTTAATACAAGGCTAAGAATGGTTACCCATTGATGTTGGTCCTATATGAGGATAACCTGTTTCTTAAAGGGGATCATAAGCTCATAGATGGGTGCGAGAGGGAGCTCACTTCAGAGTTCGAGATGAAGGATCTAGGTCTAATGCATTATTTCTTGGGATTGGAAGTGTGGAAGACACCAGATGAGATTTTCCTTAGCCAAAGAAAATATATTGTTGAGATCCTGTAGAGATTCAGGATGATGGATTGTAAGAACATGAACACACCTATGGTGACAAATCTAATGCTCTTGAGTGATTCATATTCAGATTTTGTGGATCCCATGATGTACATACAATTGATTGAATCCTTGATGTACTTGGTTAACAAAAGGACATACATATGTTTTGCAGTGAACACTTTGAGTCAGTACATGGTTGAGCCTAGACATGTACATTGGATAACAACAAAACATGTGTTGAGGTACCTACATGGTATTGTTGGATATGAATTGAAATATGTATCGGATGGAGATGTGAAGCTGCAAGGTTATACATAATATGATTGGGAAGGGAGTGCAATGGATTGGAAAATCACATTTGGATGGACCGGAAAAGCACATCAGTGGAACTCAGTACAACAAAGGCATAGTATATTGTAGCCATTATTGCAAGCCATGAAACCGTGTGGCTTCGGGAGTTTTTGTAGGTTTATTTGATCTAGAGTTAGAGCCAACCTTGATACACTGTGATAATCAAAGTTGCGTGAAGCTTTCAAAATCAAGTCTTTCATGAAAAGTCAAACATATTGAGATCAAATACCATTACATCTGAGAAATGGCACAGAGAGGAGTTGTGGAGCTCCGATACATATCCAGAGATGAGAAGATAGCATACATTCTCACCAAGATTTTTTTAAGAGTGAAGTATGAGTACTTCAGAGACAAGCTTGGCATGATGCAGAATGTCCAAACTCGTTGAGAGGGAGGTGTGGTGTTTCTCCTCTATCCAACTAACCCCTTTGGCCAAGGGTTTCCTAGATCAGTCATGTGAGGTGATTGAGGGAGTAATGCAAATCCGGGTACAAGTATTACCTATAACATGTGAGGTCGCTAGGTGTCAATAATACTACTCGGAGAGGAGAAACATTACAACATAGTCGTGAGACTATGGCAGTCAATGTGTGCTACTGGGAAAACTTCTAGTAGTTGTGTGCTACTAGTTTATTTCTATATAGTCATGAGACTATGGAAGTAGCTATGTGCTACCAGAAAACATGCCAATAGTTGTGTGCTACTAGTTGATTGCTACATAGTTATGAGACTATGGCAGTAGTTGTCTACTACTAGACAACATGATAGTATTTGTGTGTTACTAGTTGATTGCTACTTAGTCATAAGACTATGGCAGGAGTTGTGTAATACTATTACATCAATTGTGTACCATTGTATAGCATTGTAGTAGTTGTGTGCTACTAGTTGATTGCTATGTAGTTGTGGAGACTACTAGATTGCTTGGAATTAGTTGTGTGCTACTGGTTTATTTCAACATAGTCATAGAGACTATGGCAAATGATTCGAGCTACCGATGGAATGGTAGTATCTATGTGATACTAGTTGATTGTAGAGTAGTCATTGTACTATTGGATGATGACATCGTGGAAAGATATCTCCCTATCTAAGAGGGAGTGTTGATGTTTTGGTAGCTGCGGGAGGTATTTTCCTCCAAGTCAACCTTTCTTAGATGAAGAGAAGATTAAGAAAGAAAAATGAAGACCATTGAACAATGGAAGAACATCCCAGAAGAGAATTCATCCCATTGGATAAGAATAAAGTAAAGTTGGAACCTCCAAGAAGACAAGCCGGCCCATAGAGAATAGATAAAGGGGAAATAGAATTTCCAAAGAAGAAGTCAGCCTAGATAATGTGTCAAGAAGACTATAAATAGGGAGACATCTTGCTCATTTGGACTCATTATCGCATTCATCAATCAGTCAAGGAGAAGGTGCTAGTTTGAGGAAAGGAAGGAAGACACATCACTACACTTTGGAGATTCTTTGTTGGTTATTCTTGGTGGTGGTGTTCTCTTGTGTGCTCCCCCTCTAAAGAGGTGCACTACTTCTGTATAGTGTTGCTACTGCAACTTTGTGGTACTAATCCTATAGCTTCATGGTTTACCTTGTGTGCTAGCCTTGTGCTAGTGTTCTTCATTATCTATTTTCTCTTAAGAGATGGTTCATGGTTTGATTATTTGGACGAAATATATCTAAGAAAGGTTGGTTGGGTTTTTCCCCCATTTGGAGTTTTCCCAGGATAAGCTCTTGTGTTCTCTTTTTCTTGTTTATGCTGCTTATATTTTAGTACATGATATCATTGTTAAAGTAAAAGAAGATCTAAGAACACTGGTAAATCTATTGTTCTGAAAATTAAGAAAAACTAACATGAATTATTATTTGATTCCAGGTTCAAGGAATTCAAAGGAAAATTTTGTACAAGATGGATCAGTCCATACGAGATTGATACAATATATGAAAGTGGGGCCATCAAAATACATTCCATATATGAATAAAAAATTCCTCTAATGGCTAATGGACATAGACTTCACCTACATCATCGATCCTTATCAAAGTAATCCTTTTTGGGGAAGATTGAAAATCGATAGACCGACATTGATATGGAACTCATTCAAAAAGAACAAATCATGGCTGGATAATTATGTTTCTTCTTAAAAAAATTGTGAAAACCATTCCCAGCTGGCACATAAAAGTAAAATCAAAATAAAAAAATAAGGGAACTTCATGGTTTCGTGATGGTTATGTCAGGATCCTTCTCAACAAATTGTAATAAATAATTATTTTTTCCAATAATCTTTTTTTCGGGATATGTAAGGGAGAATAATGTTTCTGCAACTCATGTTGATGTGTGATGTAGGAGCATCTCCAGCAAAGCACAAGCGTGGAAGACAACTCGACGCACTACCGCATATTTTGAAATATTTTGAATTTCAAAGATCAATGTATTAATGTAATATCTACCAAAACTTTTCGAGTTATGAACATCTTTAATGATTGGAGGTTGAGCCATCACATAAGATTGATAGGGAAAGTATTTTTTTTTATGAATCGTATTGCAGTACAGATCTGGAGCTTGAGCTCTTATCTTCCTGACTTAATATTTATTGTAATAGATGTTAAGTAGTTGATAGCATTTAATTTTGATAAGATAGCATATAGTAGTTGGAGGGAAAGGATCGAAGAGCACCCCTTTTGTATAAATCTTTGTAATATTGCCCAGTAGTGGTTGTTGGTTGTTATTGGAAGGCCGTTGATAGAAGAGAGATAATCAATCGTTGCTGAATCTAATGTGTAGATTGCCATTGTAAGCTAAGAGCTAGGAGATACAAAGATATCGTATCAATGTATGTAAGTTTCAGTTGGATGAATATAGCAGAGGAATATATTGTTCCAAGTGTGTGTTGTTATGTCTACATGTCTGAATGAATGGTACACTCTCTTTTATTTTTGAATTCACTATTATTTCTTGTTCTTAAATCCATGATTGCATTTGCTTTGTTGAATGTATGAGTCACTGTGAGGAGCATATAAGTTTCAATTGTTTCTCTTCATTGAGAAAGTGCAAGGTGTGCATATCATTCACAAGGAGTGCATGACCAAGTCTGTTTCGACTCGAAAGATCATAAGAGATAGAAAAACTTGTATGTGTGCAAGGAATGCAATGACGTCTGCAAGGAATGTGTGATAGAGTTTTCAAACTCGAAAGATCAGAAGAAGTAGAATGATTTCAATCACAAGAGATAGAAGCGATTGGAGAATAGTCGCAAGGAGTGCTAAGTCATCCACATAGAGAAGTTGAGTTGTGGGTGAAAATCTGTTGCAAGGTGTGCATAGATCGAGATTTAGACTAAGTGTCAAATGAAGTGTTCAGAGGAACCCGAGGAAGTTAAATCTCAGGAAGGAGAGTAATGGAAATATTCAAGGGAATAAGTCTCTAAAGTCTTCATTGAAAGTCAGTGAATGAGATTCGTTCTCAGAGGGAGACGAACGATTCCAGACCGTCAGATCTGGGAAAACTACATGGAGGATAGCCATGAAGTGTTTTGGTACTTCGTAGTTTGATAAGTTCGATGAATTGATGAAATTAGAGTCGCGAAGCCTAAAGTCGCGATTTAATCCTAACCATTGATCGTAGAAGAGCAGGTGGAAACAGATTAAGGAGTTCAAGAATCATAAGTTGGGAGGTTGTGGGCAGGAGGCTTAGAGTTTCGTTAGTTCATGAAGTCTGAGCCATAGTCGGGTCAATGAATTTGAAGAGACATGTGGCAGAAGTTTAGAAACTCGGAGAAGAATGCTTCGGGAAAAGCTGAGGGAAGGATTCAGGATATCCCTGAAGTCTGAACCGTGAAGAGGTAAACCTAGGCTCATAACGGTGGTCACTTGCGGAAGAAAGTTGTGTGTGTGGGTATATTTGTTTCGAGTGCTTGTAGGGACCCAAGGAGTCGCTCTGACTCAGTTTTCAAATGATCCAAGACTAGGAGGTCAAGCAACCCTTTGGAGGGAAGGGGGTTTGCATCAAAAGTGGTATCAGAGCATGTATAGACTTGACTTATGTAGGGAGAGAGGTAAATGGATATCAGAAGGAGAGGTATCTGAAGCGTCAGCAAAATGCAGCCTAGAAGATGTGCAAAGCCACCCATAGCCAACAGAGATATGGAAAGGGAGATGAGGGAATTACGTGTGAGGATGGATGCCACGGAGACAACACAAAGGAGAGTGCAGGATGTTGGAGATGTCTGCGAGGCGGAAAATGAAGAAGTAGAGGTCGAAGAAGATGTAGCTGAGGATGCTATGGAAGAACGCTTGCTGAAAGTGGTTTTCAAATTGGGTGCCATAGTGAAGATCGACGTCCTTAAGTATGAAGGAAATTTAGACACATAAGAATTTCTTGACTAGATACGAGAAATGGAAAAGTATTTCGACTATGAATACGTCGAAGAGGAGAGAAAGGTAAGACGTGATGTCACTATGTTGAAAGGACATGCAACATTGTGGTGTGATGAACTGTAGGCCGACAAGAGGAGCAAAGGAAAACAATTGATCAAGATTTGGGATCGAATGGTAGCCAATATTAAGGTGAAATTCATACCCAAGGATTACCAGATAAGTCTATTCAGGAGGATGAAAAACCTGAGACAGAGAGGATTGATTGTGAAGGAGTACATAGAGGAGTTCTACAAGTTGAACATTAGAGCTAGATAGAGGGAGAGAGACAAGGAGAAGGTTTCTAGATATATTAATGGCCTGAGATATGATATCCAGGATGAAATCAGCATGACGACAGTCAGGATAGTAGAGGACACATATCAAATGGCACTGAAGGCAGAAGAAAAGTTGTCCAGGAAGTAGAGTCAACAAAACAGAAGTCAAAGTTTGAACAGAGGCAAGGGAGTTGCCCAGGATAAAGTACAAAAGCCCAAGGATGAGGCAGAGAAACCACAGAGTCACTCCGAGAAAGGAGGAAGTTCCCGAGGAAGGCAGAGTGGTGGTAGAAGTTCTTTTCCCAGAGGAAGAGTAAGAGGCAAAGGAGGAGAAGTAAGGTGTTATGCATGTGGAAAAACACGACACATGTCTTGGGATTGTCCCGAAAGGAAGAAAGGAGGGGAAACTCTTATTTTGGAAGCACAGAAGGGATATGTTGAGGCATAAGGTGAAAAGGATGGGAAATCCTTGATGATGAAGAAGGTTCTTTTGAAACAGGAGCGATAAATTGAAAATCCAACGCAAAGGAACAATTTGTTCAGGACAACTTGCAAAACGAAGGACAAGGTTTGCAAGGTGATAATTGATAGTGGGAGCACTGACAACTTAATATCCATGGAGATGGTGGAGAAGTTGGAGCTAGAGATGACTGCACATCCGACGTTGTATAAGGTCTCATGGTTGCAGAAAGGTCATCGAGTAACAGCCACTCAACAATGTCTGGTTGAATTTAAAATAGGAGGATATAGAGATGAGATTCTGTGTGATGTGATTCCCATGGATGTCTGCCATGTTTTTTTGGGAATACCGTGGCAGTATGATACTAATGTTAATCATGATGGGAGGAAGAATACATACACCTTAGAGAAAAATGGTAGAACACACATGTTGCTACCAATTGAGGAAAAGAAGGTGGAGGATGAATCCATTGTGAGCATACTTCTCATGAGTGGGAAGGAACTACTGAATGAAGTAAAGAAGGAACAAGAGATGTAGTTTGTTGTAGTGAGGAAGCTGAGGGTTATCCTTACCAGTACTTCAATGGAATACTTTCCTGAGGAAGTTCAAGAACTATTAGAGAATTTTGTTGACATTGTAGTGGATGAGTTGCCAAACTCATTTCCACCTATCAAAAGCATCAGTCATCACATTGACTTGATACCAAGAGAAATCCTACTGAATAAAGCAGTGTACAGGTTGACACCTCAAGAGAACGAGGAGGTGAAAAGGCAGGTTCAATAAATGTTAGACAAGGGATTGGTCAGAGAAATCTTGAGTCCATGTGCAGTGCCAACTGTATTAATTCCGAAGAAGGATGGAGGATACATAATGTGTATGGACTTGAGGGCCATAAACAATATCACCATCAGATATAGATTTCCATTACAAAGGATGGATGACTTGATGGATTGCCTTAGTTGATCAGAATCTGGACCAGGGGTCAAATTTTAGCTCAAAAATCAACATTCTCAGAATTACCTCAAAATGAACAAGAGCATAGCCCTCATCATCATGAACCCAACGCAACTTATTTCGTCTCAAACGGACGTCGGGAACGAGAGATATCACGATCTGTTCGAATCACCAAACAAGGAAAAAAAAAGGGATGTTGACTGTATAGTCCCTACAGTCCGTACGGATGATGACGTGGCATGACTGTATGCTGACATGGTAGAGGTGATGTGGCTTGACCTTACATGCTGGCGTGGCAGGTGACGTGGCAGTTTCGGATTGGAATTTTTGGACGAATCATCTGTCGACACGTGGCATAGTTTTGGAAAATTATGGAGTGCCATGTGGCTCAATCGTGGGCTACCACGTGGCACCCCTATATTGGCTTTGGTTTGTTTATTAAAATTTTATTGGATTCCATTGGGTTCGACCCCCGGACCTCCCCACCAGTGTAGAGCTTTGGAAATGGTCTCCCTACCGGCATGCCATACATTGTTTCCTATTATCTATATGGATTCAAATTTATTTCAATTTGCATATGGTTGTAAACGGCGAGGGGTCGGGCCGGGGCTTAGCCCCGACCCCCAGTTTTATGCCTTGTATATGACCGTACCCTCTGATTAAATGGTGTGCGGGGTTTTAAATGTATAAACCATGGTTTTATACTTTGAAACATGACCATACACTTGTTAAATGGTGCATGGGGGTTTTTTAAATATAGCCCATGGTCGCACAGCTTATACCATACGACCCGACTCCACAGTCACGCGGGATTTTTAAATATTTAGCCCGTGGTTTCTATGTGCGCCCATGTGACCACATCACATAGAATGGCATGCAGATTTTCTTTCAATGGCTAGCCATATGCGCCCACCACTTGTCAAGCCTAGATTTAACATTGGAACAGGTAGCCCTTTTTATGCGTGGGACGTGGCCACATGGCCCCCATGCGCCCAACACCTTCGGGATTTGGGGGCTTGGTTCCCTAACTGTTTGAAAAATTGGCGTGTTTTGTGGAGATGCACACGGGTGCTGGGTTTAGGCACGGGAAATGCCCAGAAGCCAGGTTACTCACACACAGGTGTGTTTTGGCGAACCAGAGACAACAAGCTTGAAGGAGAAAAATGGCAGGAGGCCTAACTTCTTCATCTTTTGGCCAAATGAGGTGCCGTAAAAGCCTAGCTAGTGGTTTTTGGATGTTCTAAATCCATTTTCACTACTTTCACAGCCATTTGAAGAATTATTTTTTAGGTTTTTAACCATTGAAGTTTCAGGAAGCTCTAGGAAGCTTTAAGCCCTCATTGTTTGAGGTCTTGCTCAGATGAGTCTATGTTAGTTTTCTGTAAATGAATAATCATTTTTGGATATTTAGTATGATCTAAACATTTTGGGATAGGTTTCAGATCCATTTGAATACTTTTACAGGTGTTTTTTACAAAGAGAAGCTCAGGGGAGCTTAAGGCCACATGTAGAAGAGGTCATGTCCAAATGAGCCATGATCAGTTTTCAGAGTTTTAATAGTCATATTTGGCGTTTTTATGTATTCTGAACCCAATGGTACAGTTAGTATTTCCATTGGAGTTGAGAAGCATCTTGTAAAAGAATATTTGACAAACTAATCCCAAAGAGCCTAGTCCATTGAAGGAGGCTCAAGGAGATGTAGCCCAGAGAGGGGTGAACTCCTTTATCATCTTGTTATGGTTGTGAGTTTGATGGGTTATTTGTTGCAAGAGATGTTGCTGTGTATTTGTTTAAAGCACATATTTAACCTTTTAAAAGAACATTTCCTCACACATGAACATTGAAAAGAAGAAGCATGAACTTAACACATAAATTATCTTGCATATTTTAACACATGAAGCAAGGTCCTGTAAGTTTATTTTATTGAAGTAGAGGGTGCTTGCATAGCACAACAAGTCAGCCTTCTATTTTCAGATCATTAGTGGAGCTAAATATTTTTCAAAAGTAGATTTGAAAAGTGGATATCACCAGATAAGGATGAGGGAAGGTGATAAATGGAAAACAACGTTCAAGATGAATGCGAGGTTGTATGAATGTCTTGTTATGCCATTTGGCTTAATGAATGCCCCAGGTACTTTTATGAGGCTGATGAATGAAATTTTAAAATATTTCATTGGTAAGTTCGTGATTGTATATCTGGATGATATACTGGTATTTAGCAAGACTAAGGAGGAGCACTTGAGAAATTTGACATTGGTGATGAGGAGGTTGCAACAAGATAAGTTGTTGATTAATTTTAAAAAGTCCTGTTTCATGAAAACATAACTCATTTATTTGGGTTTTTTCATTTCTTCAAATGAGTTTAAGATGGATCCCTAAAAGGTGAAAGAAATCATAGAATGTTCGTCACCAAATAAAATCTTTGAGGTAAGAAGATTCCATGGATTAGAAAGTTTCTTTCGGAAGTTCATCAGAAATTTTAGTGGAATTAGTGCTCATATGATGGATACAGTGAAGAAAAGACACAAGTCTTTCAAATGGACAAAAGAGGCTAAGAGGAGCTTCAACATATTGAAGGAGAAAATAACGGAACAATCGATTTTGGTTTTATCAGATTTCGGAAAGACATTCCAGGTAAGATGTGATGCAAGTGGATTTGCAATTGGAGCGGTCTTAATTTAAGACAAAAGACCTGTTGCATATTTCAGTGAGAATCTGAATGAAGCTAAAAAGAAGTACTCCACATATGACAAGGAGTTCTATTTAATAATTCAAGCCTTGAATAAATGGAGGCACTATCTCCTACCGAAGGAGTTTGTTTTGTACAATGATAATCATGCTTTGCAATTCATAACTAGACAAGAGAAGTTAAACTAGAAACATGATAAGTGGATAGAGTTTATGCAAAATTTCACTTTTGTCATTAAACATATTTCTAGGAATGCTAACATGGTTGTCGATGCATTGAGCAGGAGAATTTTGATTCTGTGGGAATTTCAAATCAAGACCTTGGGGTTTGACCACTTTAAGGAAATGTACCACAGTGATCTAGATTTTGGAGAGGCATATGAAGCATATGTGAATCCTGTGCTCAGAGATAGAAGCTAGTGGGTCGAATATCTGATTCAGGATGGGTTGTTTTTCAAAGGATGCCAATTTTGCATACCAAGATGCTCGTTGAGGGAGAATTTGCTGAAGAAAAGGCATAGCATAGGCCTAGCTGGACACTTTGGCCATGACAAAACATTTCCCCAATTAACAGGTTCATATTATTGGCTAGGTATGAGAGTAGAGGTGAAGATATTTGTGAACAATTTTAATATTTGTTAGTATGCCAAGGGGAAGAAACATAACACTAGATTGTATCAACCATTGCCTATTCCAGAGAGGCCTTGAGATGCAATAAGCATGGATTTTGTGTTGGGATTTACAAGGACATAGAAAATAAGTGATTCCATATTTGTGGTGGTGGATAGATTTTCAAAGATGGCACACTTTGTCCCATTCCAAAAGACTAGTGATGCGACACATGTTACGGATTTGTTTTTCAAAGAGGTTTTGAGACTCCATGGATTGACCAGGAGTATAGTTTCAGATGGGGATACCAAATTTGTTGGTAATTTTTGGAGGACATTGTGGAAAAAAATGGGGATGAAGATATCTTTTAGTTCTTCATATCATCCACAAACGGATGGATAGACTGAGGTGGTAAATATAAGTTTAGGATATTTTTTGAGGAGTTTGGTCATTGAACACCATAATCAGTGGGATCAAATTCTAGCACAAATGAAGTTTGCATATAATGACTCAGTGAACATAAGCACTGGAAGAATTTCATTTCAAATCATATATGGAATGAATCTGAGAGGAGTGTAGAAATTAAGGGATCTAAAGCAGAGCGAATTTAGGAGTGTGGGAGACGAACATTTTTTTGCAGAGATGCAAGAACTTAACAATCAGATCAAGGAGTAGTTGAAGGAAAGTAGTAGTGAATACAAGCACAGAGCTGATCAACATAGGAGAAAACTTGAATTTGGATTTGGAGATCAAGTTCTAACACATCTAAGGAAGGAATGATTCCCGAGGGGAACATACAATAATCTAAATTTGAAAAAGATAGAGCCATGTAAAATCCTAAGGAGGTTTGGAGAGAATTCTTATGAGTTAGAGCTGCTAGAAGATGTGGGAATATCACCCATATTCAACATTACAGACCTGAATCCTTACAGGGAGGATGGAGTCGAAGGATATGAAGATCAAAGGAGGATCCAGTGGGAGAAATATGTGCCTATAGAAAAGAAGCCACAGATGGAAAATATCATAGATCAACGAATTGGTAAGAAGACCAGAAGGAAGACATATTTTGAATATTTGGTAAAGTGGAAAGGACGACCAATAGAAGATGCCAGTTGGGTTGGTGAAGCAGAGATCTAGAAGCATGGAAGATTAGTGCAGGAGTCCATGAATATTTCAGCCAAGGGAGTATGATGCAAGAGCATTGCAAGCAAAGAACAAGTGTGGAAGACAGTTGGGCGCACTAGTGCATATTTTGAAAAACTCTGAATTTAAAAGATCAATGTATTAATGTAATATCTGTCAAATTGTTTTTAGTTATGAACATATTTAATGATTGGATGTTGATCCATTGCATAAGATCGATGGGCAATGTATATTTTTTATGAATCGGATCTTAGTATAGATCTAGAGCTTGCGCTTTTATCTGTCTGACTCGATATTTATTGTAATAGATGTTAAGTAGTTGACGATATTTAATTCCGATAAGATAGCATAGAGTAGTTGGAGGGAAAGGTTCAAAGAGCACCTATTTTGTATAAAGCTTTGTAATATTGCCCAGTAGTGGTTGTTGGTTGTTATTGGAAGGTTGTTGATAGAAGAGAGATAACCAGTCATTGTTGAATCTAATGTGTAGATTTCCATTGTAAGCGAAGAGTTGGGAGATACATAGATATTGTATGAATGTATGTAAGTTTCAGTTGGATGAATATAACAAAGGAATATATTGTTCCAAGTGTGTGTTGTTATGTCTACATGTTCGAATGAATGGTAGACTTTCTGTTATTTTTGAATTCTTTTTTATTTCTTGTTCTTAAATCCATGAATGCATTTGCTTTGTTGAATGTATGAGTCATTTGGAGAAGTAGATAACTTTCAATTGTTTCTCTTCATTGAGAGAGTGCAAGGTGTGCATAGCGTCCACAAGGAGTGCATGAGCGATTATGTTTCGACTCGAAATCTTAGAAGAGATAGAGAAACTTGTATGTGTACAAGGAGTGTATTGATGTCCGCAAGGAGTGCGTGATAGAGTTTTCAAACTTGAAATATCAGAAGGAGTAGCGTGATTTCAATCACAAGATAAAGAAGTGGTTGGAGAACATGCACAATGAGTGCAAATTCATCCACACAGAGAAGTTGAGTTGTGGACGAAAATTTGTTGCAAGGTGTGCACAGATAGATATTTAGACTAAGTGTTGAAGGAAGTGTTCAGAGGAACCCAAGGAATTTAAAGCTCGGGAAGGAGAGTGGTGAAAATATTCAAGGGAAGAAGTCTCTGAAGTCTTCACTGAAATTTAGTGAATGATATTCATTCTTTGAGGGATACGAATGATTCCAAACTGTCAGATCTGGGAAAACTACATAGAGGATAGCCGTGAATTGTTTTGGTACTTCGTATTTCTTCAAGTTCGAGGACTTGAAAAAAGAGAGTCATGAAGTCTGAATTCACAATTCAATCCTAATCATTGATCGCATAAGAGCACGTGGCAATGGATTAAGGAGTTTAGGAATCAAAAGTTTGGAGGTTGTGGGAGAAAGGCCTAGATTTTCGCAAGGTTGTGAATTCTAAACCATAGTGGGGCTGATGACTCTGAAGAGATGCATGGCAGAAGTTCAGAAAATTGGAGAAGAAAACTTCAAGAAAAGATGAGGGAAGGATTCGGGATATCCCCAAAATCTGAACCGCGAAGAGGTAAACCCACGGTCATAGTTGTGGTCAGTTGTGGAAGAAACCTGTGTGTGTGGGTAGAGTTGTTTTGGGTGCCCGTAGGGATTCAAGGAGTCACTCTGACTCAGTATTTCAAATGATCCAAGACTAGGAGGTTGAATAGCCCTTTGGAGGGAAGGGGGTCTGTGTCACTACAATTCCCATTGCCGCAATTCCCTTTGCTATAATTTATGTTTCTACAATTCCTCTTGTTGTGACTCCTATTGTTGGGACTCCTTTTGTTGCAAATCCCTTTGCCACAACTATTCTCATTGCTGCAATTCTCATTGTTTAAACTCCTTTTTATACAAATCCATTTTCCGCAACTATCCTCTATTAATACAATTCCCTTTTCCTCAACTATTCTTGTTGATGCAACTCCCTTTGACACAACTATCCCCTATTTTTGCAATTCTCTTTGTCGTAACTATTCTTGTTGTTGAAACTCCTTTTGTTGCAACTATCCCTATTATTGAAATTCCATTTGCCACAATTTCCTTTGTTGAAAATCCACTTGATGAAACTATTCTCATTTCTCAACCCCCCATGCCATTTATATTGCTACAACTCCACTTGCAGCTCTGCTTCAATTCCCAAAAATCTCCCCTCTCATTTCCATTAGTGAAACTCACATTGTTGCAACTATGATTGTAGATTTACTTTATTTTCACACTTCTCACCCACACCTTTCATCCATTTCATTGATGCTGCAATTCTCGTCTACATGAATGAGGTGCCACCACTAGTTGCTACAACTCTTGTATGTGGAAACTATCTATGTTTTCACTCCATCGTTGAAACTCCCATTGCTACGAATCCACTTCCAGCTTGCACTTTCTAAGCATCACCATTAATACACTTATAGCCGATAGAAGTAGCAATGTCGATGTAATTATAATTATGACCGTTGATGTGACTCCACCTTCTGTTAACACAAATCCATCAGCACCATTCTCGCACCGCCATGTGAGGTAAGGATAAGACATGTACGATTTCCACCTGGAATGTGTAATGAGTAGTTTTAAATTTAATAATATCTACTATCATTCCTGTAATCACCACCTTACACCATCATTACCAAATCTAGTGACCTTACCATATCCACCACCATTATTACTTCAATTTGAAATTCATAAGTGTACTTTGA
The DNA here is from genome assembly GCA_000966675.3 of Picea glauca. NCBI lineage: Eukaryota > Viridiplantae > Streptophyta > Pinopsida > Pinales > Pinaceae > Picea > Picea glauca. The sequence goes on from JZKD02S2179550.1 coordinate 144,870, forward strand.
TACTGGAGAAAAATTCTCATCATGGTCTTCTCCCTCTTTTTGGGAGAACCCTCCAGCCAAAAATCTTGCTTTGTAATTATCTATGCTTCCATATGCATCATGCTTGATCTTGTAGATCCACTTGGAAATCACTATTGACTTCCATTCTAGTCTCTAAACCACTTCCCATGCATCATTCTTCATGATGGACTAGCACCCCTCCATCATGGAATCCTTCCATACTTTCTTATTATCATCTTCTTCAAAGGTGGAAGGTTTTGATCAATAATTTCACTCATCAGTGCCACATAGCTAGAAAAATTGTGTGGTGTCTTTCCCACTTTGAAATATCCTTTTGGATCTACATGTCCTTCAACTTCTTGCAAGGTGTTCTAAAGTCATGCTGGTCTCTTCTTGGTAACTGTAGCTTCTCTGGGTGGATCGATAGGTCTTTATGACTCTATCGTCTCATTATAATATTCTAAAATGTGTTCCTATGGAGTAGATCCAACCATTACTGCATCCCTTGGATCCTCTTGCTCATATTGGTACTCATCCATGTGAGAGTCTCTTGATCTTGTGAAGTATTCATCTTCATCAAATGTCACATCCCAACTAATCTCAATTTGTCTCTATCTAGGAATGTATACTCTATAATCCTTCGAAGTCTCACTATATCCAAAAAAGGTTCCCTTGTTTCCTAAAGGATATAAATTCATTATCTCTTCCTTTGGAACATGTATATACATTGGACAACCAAATATCCTCAAATGAACAACTTTTGGTTTGTTTCCAGTGAAAACCTCTTCAGGTGTCTTGTTACCCAATATTTTGCGAGGACTTCTATTCTAGGCATACATGAATATACTGGATGCCTCTGCCCATAAGTGCATGGGTAATTCTTTTTCATGGATCATTACTTTAGTTTCTTCTACGATGGATCTGTTCTTTCTCTCTGCAACCCCATTCTGATGGGGGTTGTAGGGATTTGTCATCTCCTTCTTAATTCTTGCTTCTCTACAAAATTATTTGAACTCATTTGAGGTGTACTCACCTCCATTATCAAATATCAAGATTTTAATCTTCCTTCCAAAGAGATCCTCAACTAAAGCCTTGTATTCTTGAAACTTGTTGAAGAAATCATATTTCTCTTTCAAGAAGTAGTCCCATGTCTTTCATGAGTAGTCATCTATGAATAAGACATAGTATACAAAATTGCCTAAGGATGGCACCATAATTTTTCTGCATACATCAGAGTGTATGTTTTCCAATATCCCCCTTGGACCTACTATCACTACTAGTAAAGCTTCCCTTGGTATTCTTGCCAAGTTTGAAACCTTTGCATACTCCATCATATTCTACTTGAATGTCTGGTAGAACTGTAACCATCTTGCTCAATACTGGTAGTTCTCTATAATTTATATGAGAAAGTATTTGGTTCCATAGCTCATTGTAGCTAAGTACACGGGCTTGTTCTTGGTGTCCCTTCATTTTTTACAATCCTTGCTCTTAGGCACCAATTATGGTATCTTTATCTATGCTTGAATTATTGGGCCATAGAAGAACTTTTTCATCCAAAAAATCTACCATGAAACCTTTATCTTCTAGAGAAGTAATAGAAACAAGATACTTCTTCAATCCTTGTATAAAAAAAAAACACATATATAATTTAAATGGGGTTATTTGAGTAAATTTGAAAGGAGGCTTCTCCAATTCCTTTGACTACGTTTCTGGAATCATCTCCAAGCTCCACTTGAATGGATGAACTATTTTCTATTAAGTTTTTAAGGTAACTTATGAATCTTGTCATGTGCTTGGAAGAACTAATATCTACAAGCCAAGTATCACTTCCTTGAGTGATAGTTCCTGTGAGTGATGAAACAAATACAAATTCTTCATCCTTGGCCTTCTTCTAGGATGTGGGATCTTCTGTATTTACTACATGTACATGATGTTTCCTCTTTCCTTTTTCATTTCTATGAAGACATTGAGTGGCATAATGTCCCATCTTCTTGCAGTTATAACATCTGACTTTTGATGCATCCTTCTTATAACGTGGTCTTTTAGTTTTCTTCAAGATGACTTCTCCCCTTTCTTTCCTTTTCTTCACATGAGCAGAAAGAGCTTGATTTTCATCATAATTTTCCTTCTGTGACTTAGATATTAGTCTGGATTCTTATTGGGTACAATTTGACCGTAACTTGTGAAACTTGGGAAATTTTCTTCTTGCACATATCCCTTCAACGAATGGGTCCCAAGAGTAAGGGAAACCATTGAGTGTAGTAGTCACAATTTTAGTGTTATCCATTGAGTCTCCAATAGTTTCTAACTGGTCCTTGATCTGTGAGATTCTCATGAAATAGTTGGAGACTATTTTTGACATGTTCATTGTCACGTTTATGAGTTGATGCCTTAGAGTAAGATTTTGGATAGTGTTCATGACTTCATAAATTATGGTTAGGGCGTCAAACATTTCTTTTAGTGTCTTAATTTATAATACATTCGGTATCAGATGATATTTAATTGAGTCTGTCAATATCCTCTTGTCCATGACTTCATTCTTCCTGAAATATTCTTTGGCTTCAACTTCTTCTAGTTTTGGAAGCACCTTCTTGGCATGATCCAATAAATCATTCTCCTCTAGGATGAGGAGTGTCCTATGCTTCCAATATTTGAAGTTATCTAATCCATCTAGCCTATCTTCAACTCTCATACAGGTACTCATTTTTCGTCGGTAAAAACCCTAGATCTGAGAAATTTCAATTTTCTAAACTTCCCCAAACTGCAAACAGAGTGTCACAGAGGGTGTGCTAGGGTGGGGAAACATGATCTATGGGGAAATTAGTACCAATTCCTTGGAGCTAGTGCTCAATGAGCTTGAAAAAATATAATTATACAACAGTAAGGAACTGTGACAAGGTGATGCTACAAATGATCTAACTTCCAGTGGTTAAATTGTTCTGAAGGTAATTGGCTCTAATACCATGTTAGATTTTCTTAATTTTCAGAGCAGTAGAGTTACCAGTTTTCTTATATCTTCTTTTAATTTAACAATTATATCATGTATTGAAACAAAAGCAACATAAAAAAGAAAAAAAAACACAAGAGTTTATCTTAGGAAAACCCCAAATGAGGGAAAAACCCAACTAACCTTTCTTAGATATATTTTGTCCAAATAATCCAACCATGAACTAGCTCTTAAGAGAAAACAGATAATGAAGAACCCTATCACAAGGATATCGCACAAGGTAAATCAAGCAATTGCAACAACAACAAAAACAACACTATATAGAAGTAGTGAACCTCTTTAGAGGGGGAGTGCTCAAGAGAAAATCACCACCAAGAATAACCAACCAAGAGTATCCAAATTGCAGTGTTGTGTCTTCCTTCCTTGCCTCAGACTATCACCTTCTCCTTGAGTGAGTGAGTCCAAATGAGTAATATGTCTCCTTATTTATAGTCTTCCTATCACTTTAGCTAGGTCGACTTCTTCTTTGGAAAATTATATTTTCACTTTATCTTTTCTCTGTGGGTCGACTTCTCTTCTTGGAGGTTCCAAATTTACTTTATTCTTCTCCAGTGGGCCGAATTTTCTTTTGGAGTGTTCTTCCATTGTTCAACAATCTTTGTTTGTCTTCCATAATCTTCTATTCATCTAAGAAAGATTTTATTGGAGGAAAATACCTATCGCGGCTACCAAGACATCAACAATTCCTAGTCTCCATCTATGAACTTATTTTTCTTGATAAACTTATTGTACCATCTTGCCCTTTGGTGTTGTATTAATATGGATCCATGTAGGGAATCTTTTCATGTCTTATCCAACTCATTAATTTGAAGAATTATTTGTTTCTGATCCTTTGGTAAGTCTAACCCAAGTTGTATTACTGTCCTAAGTGTTTGGATTTCTATTTCAATGGTAAGTAGTACCATTTTTCCATATACTAAATCATAAGGTGTGAATTCTATAGTAGTCCTCCAAGTAGTTCTATAGGCCCATAAATATTCGAGGATTCTATTAGCCCAATTATTGAAATGTAATCTGACAATTTTAGTGATGATGGCCTCGATGATATTACTAGTCTCCTCTACTTGTCCATTTTTCTGTGGGTGATATTGTGTTGTTACTATGTGCTTGATTTTATATGTTTCCATCATATCTTTGACAAGTTGTGATTGAACTAAGTTCCTTCATCGGTAATTATTTATCATGGTATTCTAAACGTTAAAAATATATCTTCATGTAGAAACTCCACTGCTTCATGTTCTCTTATTGTCGGAAGCTATTTTTCCTCCATCCATTTTGTAACATAGTCTGTGTAGATGAGGATCTAGTAGTGTCGACGAGAAGATGGATTTATTGGTCCCACAAAATAAATGTACCATTTTTCAAAAGGTTCTAACACCATTTGTGGTCGTAGTGACATTTCATATGTTTTTACGGGTCTACCCATGTGTTGACATATGTCACACCTCTTCACATACTCTTTAGCATCTCTGAAAAGTGTAGGCCAATAATACGCCTAATGCAGTGCCTTGTACCCATTTATTTTATCTGTAAAATGGCCCCCACATGGTCCATCATGAAATTCTCTTAGTATCTCATGGAATTCATCCTCTCGTACACATCTTCTAATAATCAAGTCAGACCTAGTGTGGAAGAGGCAGTTGTTGATCCATGAAAATATTTCTCTTTTCTCGATTATACTTTGTCTCTCTTTGGGAGTAAGATTATGGAGGAGCTTTCCTAAAGCTAGAAAGTTAGAAATATGTGAAAAAGAAAGTGAGTTAGTAGATACTGCAAGGAGATATTCATCTATAAAATAATATTCTACTAGAGGTTCATTTTCACTAGATATTATTCTAGAAAGAAAGTCGGCCACTACATTGTCTTTTCCTGGTTTATCCAGGATGGTAATATCAAATTATTGTAATAAAAAAGAACATCTAGTGACCCTGCCATTGGTGATTGGTTTGTTCATTAAATATTTAATAGAATCCCAATGTGAAAAACTATGGAATATTCAGTAATGTATTTCCTAAACTTGTTTATTGCATGAATAACAACAAGAAATTATTTTTCGGTTATCATAAAGTTGAATTATGTAGGCGAGAGATTCTTACTAACATAGTAAATTTCATATGGGTCCTTTCTTTCCAATTTCTGTAGAAAAAATCCAATGGCGTTGTTTGATGCATCCATGGAGATGTGGAATGGGAGGGATCAATCAGATCCTTGTAGAATAGGGGCTTCATAGACTTTGATTTTCAAGTCATCAAGCACATGCTAACATGTTTCTATCAATACAAAATCAGTGTCTTTTTTAAGTAAGGAAAATAATGGATGAGCAATGCCCGGAATTTTCAATGAATCTATGGTATTACCCAGCATATCCTAGGAAACTTTGTTGCGAAGATTGAGTTGGAAAATTTAATATTACCTTTACTTTTTTTGGATCGACTTTGATACCTTGTTCTGAGATGTGATGTCCTAATAATATGTCATCAATTTCCATCATTAATAATTTTTCATTATCGAGGAATACATTTGAATATTTACACCTTATTAAAGTCTTTTCCAAATAGGATAATGCCTCATCAATTTCGTCCCCATATGTTGTGAAATTGTACATATATATTTCCATGCAATCATGAATTAGATCATAGAATACACTTATGACAGTTCACTGAAAAGTGGTTGGGGCATTGCATAACCCAAATGGTAGAACAAAGTAGGTGAATATCCCCCAAGTATATGTAAACATCATCTTCTCTTGGTATTTGGGTGTGATTTGGATCTAGTTATATCCACTGAATCCATTGAGGAAAGAAACGTATTTCTTCCCTTCTAACGTGTCGAGGACTTGGTTGATAAAATGAAATGGGAAGTGGTATTTATGTGTTGCTTTATTGATTTATCCATAGTCAACACAAATTCTCTATTTTTCGTTTTTCTTTGGAACCATGACAAGAGGGGAGACCCACTGACTATTATAAATTGGATAGATGAAGCTAGTTGCAAGCAATTTCTATAGCTCTTCTTTGACTATGTCCTTCAATGTCTAGTTCATTGGGTGTTGGGGTTGGAGGATGGGTTTAGATCCTTCCTTAATATATATGTGATATGTGCATAGGTTAGGATGGATTCCCTTCACGTTAGATTAATACCAGGTGAAGGAATCACTATGCTTTTGCAACACTTTAACTAGTCATTGCTTTTATTGTTCGATTATTTCTTGGTTGATTTTGAATGTTTTCCCTGGGATAATTTATATGGTTTCAATAAGGGATCCTTGATCATTTTCTGGTGGGGATTTGTGTTTGATGGGTGAGATGTTTATTGAGGCTAAAGGAACCTAAGTTTATGGTTGCATGACATGCTCAAGAATATGTGTGTTTCTTTAGGAAGAAGAAGATGCTATAAAATCATTGATTTTTTCATCCTCTATTTTATCTCTTATGGCTAAGTATTGATATATTGAGAAGACTTGATGGGATTCCCCGTATTCATCACTCTCTTATTCATCAACCCAATGTGGTGTTTCTATGCCTATGTTGGGTTTAGAAGGAGGTTAGAGGGTTAGTTGATTTTTGGATGTCCCATGGGATATGGTCATGTTTACTGACCTACAACTAATGCAGGCATCAACAATGGCCAGCCAAGGCGTTCCCAAGATGAGAGGATACCCACCCAAAGAGGTTTTATATTGTAGGACCATGAAACCAACATGATATTCCCATGAATTCATAGCATCACTACATCTTCTAAGATTCCATTCAGTTCAATGGTTGATCTGTTAGTGAGTTGAAGCACGGTTGGGGTTTCCCTAAGTCTTGTAAGAACTAATAATTTCATGGTATCATGTGTTATAACATTGATGGCAGGCCCAAAGTTGATTAATGTGTTACTAATAAGTGTATTATTGATTTTCACATTGAAGATTGAACTACCAGGGTTAGAGTATTTAGCTGCAAGAACCACCCCCCCCCCATCATTAAATCTCATAGTTTTCGCGTGACGTGAATGGTTTTGGGATCCTTTTGTAATATTCTAGATATAAAAAGTATGCAGAATAGAAATAAAATGCTAGAAATGGCAGATGAACAACAATATAACTAGAACAAGACTGCAATAATACCAAAATAACACTAGAAAGAGCACTTTGATTACTTAGAGAAATGTTCACTTGCCTCTTCGAGGGGGAAACCTCCAGTTGAGAAGAGATCTATTACAATGATATCCAAGACAAAATTTCTCATACCCTCAACTCCTATTTATACTAAATATGTCTATCAAAAGAACCATCTAGAGGAATATCCTTTTAGAAGCGGAAGCTTCTATTAGGTCTTCTTACATTGGACTTATTCTTCCTTATTTATAGGCCTTATTAATTTTGACCTTTATTACATTGTAATATATTATTCTACCTACGTGAGGGGTTAGGTCCCTAACATGTCCTCGCCCTTAAAAAAAACCTTGTCCTCAAGGCTTGAGATGTGGGAATTGTTGCAGAAAGGTAGTTGGTTCCCAAGTGGCATCTGTTGGATTTGTATCTTTCCACTGGACTAACACTTCCTTTATGGTTCGTCGATGCAGGCGATGCTCATGCTGGTCCAAAACTGCTTGTGGTTGTAGCCAAATGGAGCCTTCTCTTTCCAACTTGGGAAGGTTGGTTTGAGTTTGGCACTTAGTTCCAATCACCTTCTTTAAGTAGAAAACATGAAAAATAGGATGGATCTTAGAATGACTGGGAAAAGCTAAATGATACGCCACATGTCTCACATGCTTGAGAATGGTATAAGGACCATAAAATCTGGGCACCATTTTTTGACAATGGTTAGCCTTGAGGGAATTTTTCTTGTAAAGTTGTAGATGAAGAAACACCTGGTCCCGTTCTGCAAATTGGCATTCAGAGAGACCTTGATTTGCTTGTTTCTTCATGTGATTTTGGGCCATGACCAAATTCTCTTTGAAGGTACGGAGAATATCCTCTCGAACCATAAGCGTTTGTTCAATCACTTGGACCTTCAATACACCTAGAAAATATGAGAGAACTAAAGGTGGATTTTGTCCATATACCACTTCAAAAGGAGTCATGCAGGTAGTTGTATGGTATGAAGTGTTGTACCACCATTCGACTAGTGGTAACCATTAAGCCCATTGATTTTTATTTTCTGAGGAAAAACACCTCAAATATGTTTCCACACACTTGTTGACAACTTCAGTTTGACCATCAGTCTGGGGATGATAAGTTGTGCTGAGATGCAATTGGGTGCCTTGTAGCTTGAAAAGTTCTTGCCAAAAATTGCTGGTGAAATTTGGATCGTGATCAGAAACAATAGAATGTGACATGCCATGAATCTTGAAGACCTGATCCATGAAAAGTTGATCCACAGTGGATGTTTTAAATGGGTGTTGAAAAGCACAAAAATGAGCATACTTGGAAAGACAATAAACTACCACCATGATGACTGATTTATTTCTTGATTTAGTTAAGCCTACAATAAAATCCATAGAGATATCCCTCCAAATAGAAGGTGGAATTGGGAGATTTCACTGTTTCTCCATTGTTGTGTTGACACACATCACATTCAACCACAAAATTATGAACGCCATGTTTTATACCATCCTGAAAAAAGGAATGTTTGACCCTATCATAGGTTTTGGTAAACACAGAGTGCCCAACTGTGGCTGTAGCATGAAGCTCAGAAAGTACCATGGTTTTAATTTTTCACTGTTTACTTAAATACAAATGGCCTTTGTATCGAAGATCATCATGGAGCCAAGAGTACCCTGGGGAAAATGGATAATTGGACTGCAATTGTTGTATCAGATGTGAACTTTTGGGATCTTGTAGCCATTCCTAAAGAACAACTTGAAGCCAATGTTAAGCCCTAATATTGGCTTATTATCCCTTAATTAGGGCTTATTATATTAGTTATTTTATTTTATTTATGTCATCTTTATTCCATTAGTTGTAATTATACCTCCTAGTCTCCTATATATACCAAGGAGACATTTTCATTTGGAATCATCTTGTACTTGAACATTTATGTGGGGTAAAAGGAGGTTTCCCCCTCAAAGAGGCTTATTATATGAAATTATCTCTTTTTCAAGGCATTGAGTACTTATTTAGAGGTTTTTCTATGCTATATTGATATTTGGTTCTTAACATATGGTATCAGAGGTCAAGGTCTTGGGGTTTCACTACTACATATAAGACACCGTGGAATTTTCACTATAAATTTTTTTCTACAACGTTTAAGAAGGAACTGCTTGAAGGATATTTAGTAGATGGATCAAGGTACGTTGGGTTAAAATTTCATCTCCTGAGGCCTTATAATTTCGGAGATACACCCTGTGCAAGTTAGGGTTCTGGAATCATCCTAAACTGAGTCATTGTGGAATTTTTGCTATAAAACATTTTATGTAATGTTTCATACCCTAAAATCCATAGGCTATTCATAAAAATTAGTAATTTATCCTTAGTAAATAGTTCAACTTCTGGGTCATCTTAAATTTGTAGATACACCCTGTGGAAGATAGGGTATCTAACTAGTCCTATTGACTAGTCTCAAGATGGTGTTCTAGGTAAAACAATCATAACTTCTTCCTAGAGTATCCAAATTGATAAAGCCTAGTTTCATTGGATAGTGGATTGTTTTTAGTATTTTGGGTATGAGTTTCAGAATTTTATATCATTTATTTTTTTCGGGGCAGGCTATACAAGTGAGATCTCCTGGAAAGGCCAAAAATCAACAAGTTGTGGGGAAGTTACCGTAAATTCCACTTGGAACATCCAATTTTTATTAGACCTGTGGCATTGCAGAGAATAAATCACCTCAAAATCAAGGTTTAAAGTGATACTTGGCCAACATTCCACCAAAAAAGTGAACTTCTACACCAAATAAGCCTCCAGACAATCCTACTTGGACTCTTGATGAAGGTGAAGAAATGTGTAGGGACATAAATGAACTACAAAAGAAGATGGATTCAATGGAAGCTAAGTTGGATACTAAGATGGATTCAATGGAAGCTAAGTTGGATACTAATATTGATGGTTTAAAAGGGGAGATCATGGAAGGATTGAAAAATTTCCTAATAGAGAGGAGACCTGAAAGTGAAAATGTGTCCCATGAAATTCATGATGAGGACATAAGGAAGGTGAATCAAGAATGGAGAAAATTCAACTTTGGGTTGAGGATCAACCACGTTCCTAAGATCAATATGAGGAAGTTTGATGGCAAGGACCCAATCACATGGATACTTCAGATGGAGCAATTCTTTGATCTACATAATGTGCCACATACACAAAAGGTA
>JZKD02S2179550.1:155179-165192 GCA_000966675.3 Picea glauca
TTCAAAGGTTTGTGGTAGAATGTTTGGTTTTCCAAAAAAATAAGGTGGAAACAATTAAGACCCCAGGTCTTTTACAACCATTAGCCATCCCAAGCTAGCGCTGGGAGGAGGCTTCCATGGATTTCATCACAGGGTTACCAAAGTCTGAAGGAAAGAGTGTCATCATGGTGATTTTTGATAGACTGACCAAGTACACACACTTTTGTCCACTCTCTCATCCCTTCAAATCTAGTACAGTTTCCACCACATTCATGGAGATAGTTCAAAAGCTACATGGTAGCCCAAATATTATTGTAAGTGATAGAGATCCCATCTTCACTGGGCATTTTTTGACAAAAATATTTTCTTGTTTGGGTACTCAATTGGCTCATAGCTCATCCTATCATCCTCAATCTGATGGAAAAACTGAGCTAGTGAACAAATGTCTGGAAGTCTACCTTCGTTTCTTTGTCTCTGATAAACAAACACAATGGTTCGAACGGTTACCCTTGGCAGAATGGTGGTATAACACTTCATTTCATACTGCAACAAAAATGGCACCCTTTATGGAACTCTATGGATCCCACCCTCCTTCCATCACTTCTTCTCTAAAAGAAAAATCTAAGGTTCAAGCAGTGGAAGATCACATTGAGCATCAACAAGAAGTTCTCCAAATCTTAGAGGACAACCTGACCATGGCACATAATCGCATGAAACAACAAGAAGATCAACATTGTAGTGAAAGAAGTTTTGAAGTAGGGGATTGGGTGTTTTTAAGACTNAGCCAAGAAGGATAATAAATTATCACCAAAGTACTATATCCCTTATAAGGTGTTGCAAAAGATTGGTACTATGGCATACAAATTGGAGTTGCCTGCATCTTCACGAGTACACCCAGTTTTCCATGTTTCATTCTTAAAGAAGGTTACAGGTGACAAGATCCTAGTTCAAACTATATTTCTAGAACTTGACGAGGAAGTAAAAATCATATTGGAGGCTGAAGCCATCACTAACACAAGAATTCACCAGCTGAGGAATAGATCCATTTCAGAGTATCTCATTAAATGGAGGAAACTACCGGTTGAATATTCCACTTGGGAAGATGAGTCTTTTATAGAGAAGCATCCAGAGTTACTCAAGCGTTGCAGAAAACACTTGTCTCAAGGGGAGGGGCATGCTAAGCCCTAATATTGGCTCATTACCGCTTAATTGGGGAATATTAGATTAGTAATGTTATTTTATTTATGTCATCTTTATTCCATTAGTTGTAATTATACCTCCTAGTCTCCTATATATACCAAGGAGATATTTTCATTTGGAATCATCATGTACTTGAACATTTATGTGGGGTAAAAGGAGGTTGCCCCCTCAAAGAGGATTATTATCTGAAATTATCTCTTTTTCAAGGCCTTGAGTACTTATTCTGAGTTTTTTCTATGCTATATTGATATTTGGTTCTTAACAACCAATCTGGTACAGTGAAGGAGAGAGAAAAAAGGGACCCTTCATCTTCATATTTTTGGGAAAGTGCATTGGAAACCACATTGTCTTTGCCTTTCTTTTAAATGATATCATAATCATATCCAAAGAGCTCAGTCACCCATTTTTGTTGCTTTGGGGAGGAAATGTGTTGTTCCAGAAAATACTTGAGGCTTTGATGATCTGTCTTAGTTTGGAATCATTTCCCCAGTAGATAAGGGTGCCAAAGATCAACAACATCCAGAATAGCCAACATTTCCTTTTCATAGATTGATTTCCCCAAATTTTGCTTAGACATTTGTTTGCTGGTAAAGGCCAAATGTCGACCCTCTTGCATAAGGACAACCCCAATTCCTTTCCATGAAGCATCACATTCTAGGACAAAGGTCTTTGTAAAATCATAAAGGGTCGGGACTGGAGTGGTGCACATGGCCATCTTCAAGGTTTGAAAATCTTGAGCAATTGTTGGAGTCCAAGTGAAAGAATTAGTTTTAAGGAGTGTAGTGAGAGGTGCTGCAATCTTTCCGTAATTCTTAAAAAACTTGCGATAATAACTTGTTAATCCCATAAATCCACACAATCTTTTGAGAGTCTTTGGGTGAGGCGAGCATTGCATAGATTCAATCTTTTTAGGATCCACCCTGACGCTGACCTTGCCAACGAGATGACCCAAGTACTCGACTTTTGAGGTGCCAAAAGCACATTTAGATTGTTTTAGAAAAATTTGGAGTTGAGAGAGTAGATGGAGAACTTGATCCACATGAGAAATATGGTATGTCCAGGTTTTTCTATAGATGCGGATATCATCAAAGAAAACTAAGACAAAATGGTGGAGAAAAGGAAGGAAGACATTATTCATGAGGCTTTGGAAAGTGGAGGGAGAATTACAAAAGCCAAAGGGCATGAACAAAAAATCATAGTGGCCCTCATGAGTTCTAAAGGTAGTCTTAGGAATGTATGCCTCTTTCATACGGATCTGGTAGTAGCCATAACGAAGATCAAGTTTAGTAAAGAACTGGGCGCCACTCAATTCATCCAAGATGTCATCAATGATAGGAATGGGAATTTTTTTTTTAATGATGAGTTTGTTGAGGGAATAGAAGTCTGGACACATGCACCAAGAACCTTATTTATTAAATACCATGACCACATGAGAAGAGTAGGGGCTCGTACTAGGGAGGATAACACCTGTGTTGATCAGTTCTTGAACCATTTTCTCAATTTCGTTTTTTTGGGAAAAGGGGTGACGATAGGGACATATATTATGAGGAAGGATTCTTGGGACAAGGGGAATGGAATTCCCATGAACCCCACAGGAAAGAGGGAGTCCCTAGGGAGTGGAAAAAACCACTTGATGTTTAGAGAGGATAGATTGGAGATCTTGCAACATAGAGGGTGTATGAGTTGCTTGTATGGAATGGAGTTGAGCAATAACACTAGAATGACCTTTTTTGAGAAGATTTTCCATGCAATGGGAACTAATGATCTCAAGGGAACTGACGGTGAATCCTTGGAACTTATATTGTTGTCCCTCATGGTCGAATTGCATGGTTAATTCCTTAAAATCCATGAGAATGGGACCCAAATTCCTTAGCCAATCTGCAACCAACACAATGTCACAACTGCCCATGTCGATAGCAAACATATGTGATTTTAGGTGGTAGTCACCAATTTGGAGACACACATTTTCACAATGCCCTCCACATTTCATGGACCTACCATTGGCAATAATGATTTGGAAATTATTGACTGCATGGATATAGCAATTAGTTTCTTGGGCAATGCAGAGATGAATAAAATGATGGGTGCTTCCACTATCAAGAAGAATGATGACCTTCCTATGCTTGTTCTAACCAATTAGCTTAAGGTTTTGGGGAGCAAAGAAGCCAGTGAGAGCATTTAGGGAAATGATTGGTTCTACTTCGAGAGAGTCTAAGGGAGGGGTTATGTTTGTGGGTTCAGGTGACACAAACACAAGGGGGGCTTCAACATCCTCTTCCGAAACATCCTATGAGATGGCAATAAAAATATATTGTTTCTTACACTTGTGTCCTAGAAAATATTTGTCATCAAAATTATAAAAAAGGCCTTTGAGTTGGTGTTCAGCCATTTCGGGCCCTGGTCAATTTTTGGATCTTTAGTGAAGTAGAAGGAGAAGTGGGATTTAATGGTTTAGTGTGAGGAATAAAGGAGGGTTTCTAGTTTTGATAAGAGACAACATGTTGTGATTCCTTATCTCTTTTAGTAGATTCCACCCAATTCTGAGGTCGAGACATGAGGACATGGGAACAAATCTCATCCTTGAGGCCACTGATAAAACATTCTTGGAAAAAAGCATCAGACATTCCTTCTGTACGAAAATCCAGTCACTCAAAATAATATATAAAGTATTCCACTGTGATAGATTGTTTCAACTTTGTCAAATGGCCTAAATGGTTGGTGTTAGTGTCAAAGCATTCCTAAAGATCTGCCACAAAGTGTGTCCAAGCAACATACCCTTGGAGGGAAATTTTTCTCCATTGCCACCATTGCCAACATTCTTGATCTAGATGGAGAACACCATACCAGAGTTTGGCCAACTCATCCATAATGTTGTACAAAGAGAAATAATTTTCCATTTGAGTTACCCAACTAGTGGGATCTGATCCATAACATTTGGTCACATCCACACATGGAAGGTGTAGGTCACATTAAAAGTGATGGGGCTGAAAATTATGGGAATGAGAAAAATTTTCAGCTTCGGTATGCAAAGGTGGGTCAGATAAGGGGGGTTATGCAAGGATATGTAGCTTGGTGCAGATCATCTTAGCGACAGATTCAAGTTGGGTAGTAATGTCTTGTTTGAGTTCCTTGATTGAGGCGGCGATGGATGAATGCATGTTTTTATTGATGGTGGAAATATTGGCACTGAGATGTCTCACTTCTTTTTGGGTCTCTATGAAATTAGATTGCAAATTATTGAAGCGAGCTTCCAAGTCTTGGCTACGAGTATGGGCCATGATGACGAGGGAACCGAAAAGGGGCGGGTGGGGTCAATTTTTTTTTTCTGAAAAATGATAGGTATGAATTTGATAAGGGCGAAGATAGAAATCCAATGGAATAGGTCTCAAATAATGGTGCAACAAAATCTAGACTTTTTTTTTTAACACCTACGAAAAATATTTGTACCTTAAAAATGTCAAAATACGTCTATACCCTGAAAAACAATTAACCCACAATTGTCTGGCAAGGAAAGTGCTCTAATACCACTTGTAATATTCTAGATATAAAAAGTATGCAAAATAGAAGTAAAATTCTAGAAATGGCAGATGAACAACAATATAACCAGAACAACACCACAATAATACCAAAATGATACCAGAATAACACCAGAAAGAGAACTTTGATTACTAAGAGAAATGTTCACTTGCCTCTTCGAGGGGGAAACCTCTAATTGAGAAAATCTCTATTACAATAATATCCAAGACAAAAAATTTCATACCGTCAACTCCTATTTATAATAAATATGTCTATCAAAATAATCATCTAGAGGAATATCCTTCTAGAAGCGGAAGTTTCTATTAGGTCTTCGTACATTGGACTTATTCTTCCTTATTTCTAGGCCTTATTAATATTGATCTTTATTACATCAGAATATATTATTATACCTATGTGAGGGGTTAGGTCCCTAACACCTTTTGTTTCCTACCAGGATTTCTCAATCAAAGTTCTCATACCACATTTGAATAAATAATTACATATTTTATTTCTTGAAATAGTGTTATTTTGACACACATTTTTTATCTCTTTTAAGAAATAAAACTCAGACTGTGTAAAATTTTTCTCTCAGTCTATGCTTTCAGGATAGGGTGGTTCTTGAAGTTTAGGGTGGGAATTCTCATCTTTTGAAGGTTCTTGATATTGTTTTTGTTTCAATTCTTCATTTGGGACATCCTCATGTAAATCTTCAATGTTAATGCGAGGTTGGTCCTTAGTTAGTGTCTTCCTATATCGAAGGTGAATATTATTGCATTCTAGGGAAGATATGGAATAATTCAATAGGTTTCAATTCCATTAGTTTATTTTGGTTGACCTGGCCTTTCATTATTAGTTTTAGGGATGGCTTGTGTAGGTATTTGTAGTCAAGGAGGGGCGGATGTGGATGCCTACATATTGAGAGGAGGAAGAAGTTGCATGGGTGGTTATGTGATAGGATATTGAGGTCCTCCTATAGTAGGGTTTCCCCATCCCTATTTCCATAACTGGTTTGGAGGAGGAGGAGACACCCATTGTTGTGTTGGAATATCCCATGGTTGAGAAGCATATTGAATGGAAGGGTTAGTCCAATATGAATTGAAATATTGAGATTGATCTTGGCCATATCCTGAGGCCTAGGTTGTTAGGGTCACTTATGTGAGACATAACATAACTATTTCAGTTCCTTGTCTTTGTAGTAGACATATTTAAGTCCTTGTAAGGATGAAAATTAAAGAGTATCATGTTCCTCGCTACATATTCCACAAACTTTGATATGATCCAATGAACATTCTTTATGCGGGTGTTTCATTCTATATCTCAGGAAAACGATAACCAAGGCTCATTATGTTTCTTCCTTCATCTTCAGCTGCAGTGTATCCAATTGGGAGCTTAGGGAACTAAGTATATTGGTCTTGATGTCTTCTATCATGTTCACGATGTTTTCTCTCGTGACTCCACTTCTATCATTTTTTCCTGTTCTTTTGAGAATATATTTTGGTCCTTTGCCCATTTTTTATGAGCCTCTAGAATACTTATGGAAAATTTCCAAGATATTATCATACTCTAACTGAGAAACATCTCCCCCACCCATCATGTTGATCATTTCTATACAATCATATCAGACTCCTCTTAGAAATAATACATGTTGTGTCTTTGGAGCCAAATCGCCTTGTGTTTCCATCTGCAAGTTATATGTGAACCATTCAACATAATCTTAGAGGATCTCATCTTAATGCTATATCATCTTGAAGACTTCCTCTCGTATTTCATTATCTTTACAATAGTCTTGGTATTTGTCTAAAAAATTCTTCTTCATTTGGTCCCATGAGAAGAAGCTATCTTTTCCAAGACCCATGAACCATCGTCGTGCAATGTTCTTAAGTGTGGGTAGAAGAAGTTTTAGTTTCTATGCATTTGTCACATAATCGTATCTTCTGCAAAGTACATCAAACTTGAAGATGAAGGTATCAAGATCTTCTTTAGATAACCCATGAAATTTTGGCAAGGATGAATGAGGGATGTTATTCATATTGGTTTCCTCATCTATCTCTTTGATTGGAAATATTAAATTCATGGGTTCCTCTTGAAATTATCATGTGTCATTTATCTTTTAGGTTTTTCCTTTGTTTCTAAAGGTGCCTCGGGAAAAAGGAACTCTCCAGAGTGATATTTTTCGGTGATATGTTCTACCGAGAGAGGAACCTTTTGTGTGCAAAGACCCTTGTATATTCTTTGATTCCTGAGGAGATGCTTCAAGATTCTTATTGGAAAGAAAAATTCATGTAGGTGATAAGTAATTTGGTTATTTGAGTTCCTTTCACTCTTATGATTGACCTACATTGTTAGTGTTTTAGGAGTTTTTGGAAGAGCTAACAAATCTACCTTGTTGATATCTAACTCTTCTCATAGAAACGACTAAAAAAAAATTATATGAATTTTTGAAAATAAATCATATAACTTACAATGGAAATCCACACAACTTATTGAACAACTACTTATTTTGACAGTTCCCCGACAATGACGCCAAAAATGACATACTTTTCAGTTATTTTCTAATTAGTTAGAAAGAAACCAAAGAGTTGTACATATAATTATCAATCCAATATCGTATAGTAATCTAGGTGGATATCGGTGGCCACCCACCTATTCCAACTATCCCTAATCAGTTTTCTGGCAACTTACTATTTTTAGCAGTTTTTTGGTTCTTAAACTTTCGGGGCCATTTTAAGGGCCTAAATGAAGGTTTTTCTAGATATATATCACCAATGATAACCAAAGTCTTTTATTGAGCCCCAAAGATGAATCTCCTCGATGATACCTTTCCAACAAGCTATCGTGCACCCCAAACGAAGATCGTATGCCAAAGTTACGCCCCTGGGAAGTCGATACACCAAACTACCCAAAACGAGGTCCACAAAATTGTTGGCTTTTCATCTTCCAGAGTTAGGGTCTTTAAATTTGTTTATGATAAAAAGGCCTTTGGAGCCTCATTGTAAAATCATCTTCTTGCGAATGAGCATAGACGTCACATCTCTTCTCATAGATAAGTCGCCACCATTCTAGCAAGCTTTTTTTCCATTGCATTTTATAGTTTCAACTTATTTCCTTATTGAATAGAAACCAATTTTATTGTATATCTGTTATTCTATGTTAAACATATTTTGATAATAATCTGTATTCATTTCATTCTTCTCATAAAATCTGGATCACCGCTCTCATTTCATGCCAAAAATAATTCAGATCATATATTACTTATGAACTGTCATGCATCACATATGCAAGAGTAGTGTTGTTTTGATAAAGGGTTGTCGTACTTTTAATGTCATGAAAAAATGGTTCAAGATACTTAATTAAGTCACCAAACTAGACTAATTCTTGACTTGTAGAAGAATTAAATATCGCTCTTGCAGGAAACATAATTATCACTTGTGAAAATTGAAATCAAACTTGCAAAAAGTAAATCACACTTGCGAAATTTGAAATCACACTTGCGGATATTGAAATCACACTTGTGGAAATTGAAATCAAAGTTGCAGAAATTAAATCACACTTGTGGAAATTGAAATCACAGTTGTGGAAATTGAAATCAAACTTGTAGAAATTAAATCACACTTGTGGAAATTAAATCTATACTATGATCTACCGGTGACATGCCCAAGTATAATGAAGATCCTATTTTTTTGTAATAATTATGTGCTAACACATTCAATAAAAATCCAACATAATATGAATCCAAAACTACTAATGAATAAATCTATCACAAATTAGAAAGAATCCAAAAGAAAGTGTAGCTACAAGTGGATTTGTAGCAACAAAGCTGCAACATGAAAGAAATCAAAGCAACGCGAGTCCCAACATGACGTAAATTAGAGCGATGTGAACTGTAGTAAGGAGATTTGTAGTAGCATATACAATTATAGACGCATAGAAAATGAATTAATGTTGAATTTCATTTTAGAATTAGGGAACTCCCAACAACAGGAAATTAAACATTAACCACACAAGAATTGTGATTTTTATTCTACGAAACCTATAATTGTAGCAAACTGATAAATGAAATAAGTATTAAAATAAACAGAATTGAAATATTAAATCCTATGCTAATATATAGGTAGTACTTGAAAAAGGAGAGGGACATACCCCCTTAGGAAAAGTATTGAGCTATGAAATCAAAATAGCATGATCGTTCAATACACCATTACACGAACATGAAGATGAAACATAATTATATTGCATAAGTTTGAAAGTTACAATAACAACATAATGTGATTGTTAGAATAATTCTCCTCCCTTGGCTATGGGGAAGTTGAGTTTCTTATACAACATGGCTAATGTCTAAAATTATAGAAAGGGATGGATGGACAACCATGAGAATTTGAATGTTCATCAGATTACGTTGATTTTGTCAAATTTTAGTAAAGATCGAGTGTGTACTCACTCGATAGGCGAACTGATTCCTCTTTTAGTTGTTTACTTTCCTCATGTTTCCTTCCCATGTGAATATTGTTTCCTAATTTTCAGTTGTAGTGTTGACTATTGTGCTGGCGGATTTGTACTCGGAATCGAAACAATGATAGACTCAGAGTTGTGGCAATGAAAAGTGTACTTTGAGTTGTAGCAATTGCTTGAATTCACAACAACAAAGAGTGTGCTTGGACTTGCAATAGTTGGATTGTGCCCGAAATCATAGCAACAAAGAGTGGACTTGGATTTGTAGCAGTTGGATTGCGCTTATAATCACAACAATGAAGAGGGATTGCATCCATTGTGAGGAGTTGCAGCTACTATATTACTCATGTGTAGCAATATTAGTACATGAAAGTTGCAAGTTCCTTTAAGAAATATGCAAGAATAGCATATAAATGGAATGTGGGGAAATATTTGTACCTTAATGATAATTAACGAAAACTATATAAGGAAAGTATCAAAGAGGAATTGATCGACGAAAAATGATAAGAAAAAAGGTATTAGACGGGTGTTGAAAGTATGCCAATTTAGACACTTTTCACTTACAGTCTCCAACATTACTCTCACATGATAAAATGATCTCTTAAATAAGCTCATCATGCTAATTATAACCTACTTTTTGTTATGGACATCTTATCTTCTGAAGGAAAGTATATTGGTTTGATAATTCCCTTTGTGATGAGTGTCCTGGTGTAATGTTGTTGTAATGATACTTTGTGTCGACATGCTTCGTTTGGAATGGAAAACCAGTTTTTTAGCAAGTTTAACAACCGACTAAATATGAACTAACAATGAAGTAGCTTATGTTTGATAAATTCCCAAATCATGTAACAATATTTGTAACCATACAA
>JZKD02S2179550.1:165413-183418 GCA_000966675.3 Picea glauca
ATATATATATATATATATATATATATATATATATTCTGCTTCTACTAAATAATTTTCCATTGTAGTCTTCTTCTTGCAACTCCAATAAATTGTCGTTCATCCCATATTCATCAAGTAACCTGGTGTTGATGCCCTGTCATCAACATTTAAAAAAAAATTGTATCTGAATATCCATCAAGTAAAAAATTATTATTCTTCTTGTATAGAAGACCATAATCTTTTGTACCTTGAATATATCTAAGAAACATTTTTGTTGTGTTCCAGTAGATTTCACTTGGTTCCTACATAAATATTGATATATTACTAACTTCATATGATAAATATGGACGAGTGGTTGTCAAATAGATCAAGTTTCCAATCAACTTCCTATAACTAGTGTTGTTTACCAGTCCCCCCCCCCTTTAAATTTTGAAAGTTTTAAGTTTCAAGATCCATTGGGGTGAGAACAAACTTGCAATATGTAATGGTAAATATTTAATTAGTTCATATGCATACTTGCATTTACTAATGAAAATTTTATTTGGATGTTGGAATACTTAACTCTGAGATAATAGTGAAGTAATCCCAGATATGTCATCTTGAATCCAACTTGTAATTCCTTCTTTACCTATAAAACATGATCATCATTATTCTCAGTAGTGATCAAGTTATCCACATACATTACTAAAATCACCATATTTTTACCATATAGGCTCACATATAAGGAATCATCAAATTCACTTCACTTAAATCCAACTTTTTGAAGGTAGCCATCCATTTTAGCATACCAATCTATGGGAACTTGTTTCAATCCATATAATTCCTTGATCAACTTACAAACCTTTTTTTCATGTCCTTCGAGCTCAAAATTGGAAAGCTCAGTCACATAGACTTCTTCCTACAAATATCCATTGAGGAAGGCACTTTAAACATCCATCTGATGCAATTTCCATCCCTTTTGAGTTGAAAAAACAATTACCATCTTGATTGTGTTCAACTTTGTTGTAGGCACAAATTTTTATTCATAGTCAATCCCTTCATGTTGTGCAAAAATCTTGGCTACAAGTCTTTCTTTATGTTTGTTTATCATTCCTTATGGCTTATACTTGATTATGTAAACCCATTTGGATCCAATAGGTTTAACATCTTGAAGAAAATCAACAAGGTTTCAAAGTATTGTTTTCCATCACTAATTGATATTCATCAATCATTGTTTTTTCCATTCTTCATGTTTTACTGCCTCTTTGAAAGTTGAGTGCTCAATATAATCATTTGTTACTAAGGAAAAATGTCTTCTTCCTTGGTTGAACTTCATGTGCTTGTTTTATTTTGTTCATCAGGCTTGACATCTTTTAAAATTTGAATATCCCATTTTGATAGTTGATGTCGATTGTATTAGGGATTTGAATAATAGGATTGATAAAAACATAAACTATTATTCCCTCTGAAGTGTCTTGAGGTGAAGTTTCATTATTAGATGAGTTGTTTGATGAAGATTTAGATGAACCTTTTAAAGAAGAATCAGACAAGCTTGATGAAGAATTCTCATTTTTAGATGAAATCCAATCTATTTCAAACCAACGTTGTGTACTTGGTTGATTTGACATTCTATTTTTATCCTTGTATAAGTTTGTTTAATACGATGAAATCATGGAGATGGGTGTCTATTTTTCTTGTTTTATGATAAAACAAACTATATTTTCACAAGTTCTTCAACTTCCAACATACAAAAGTATTTTTTTTATTTAGAATTTCACTTTTTATTAAAATAAAAACTTGTGAAGAATTTTGTTATCTTTCCAATGAGTATTTTTCAATTTTTTTTTATAAAGATTTGATATGTCAATTTGAAAATTGTTGAACACTATGTTCCATAAACATGAAAGGAATGATAATGAGTTATTTTTTCCCCCAACAATGTATCTATTATTAAACTTTTTTTTTAACAAACAAAATATACTGCAACAATCTAGAGAGACTCTATTTTATTATGACTATAATTTTGAATATAATAGATGAATATTATAATTTCTAGAATTTTTTGAAGTTGACCATGCTGAAAATGTTGCAGATTTTAAACACATGTTTTCCCCCACCTTGTATCTATCTTGATTTTTACTTAAAATTAAAATCTAAAAATACCCCTTTGAAAAGAATAGTTTAAGGATTATGAATATAATTTTTTCTAAATTTTTCACTATGTATTTTTAGCGATACAGATATTTCATTTCACTGAATCATAATGTCAGCTGAAAATATTATGCAGTGATTTAAAAAAAATAAAAATAAAATTAGATAAAAATAATGAAAATGAAAAAAAATTATAAGAATTGAAAGTAGATTAAATTTTTCAAATGTTGGTGTCATTTTCGAAACCAAATTCTGAGTATTTGCAGGAGTCCACAACCTCCAAATTTCAAGTAAGCTAGAGGGAATTCTCTAGTTCCTACAAACAATCCCATTCTCTAGTTTTCATTCAAAAGAATCTTTTGGCCGAAAATCGAAATTCTAACAGAATCTGTTAAACTTAAACGGTTTCCTAGCTTTTCGGCCAAAAAACCTTTTTTCGGTTGAAATATGGGTGAGCGAATTATGTCGGCCGAAAAAAATAAAAAAACACGTCATATAGTTTCATTTCACGCCAAATCATATAAATATGTTTTAGGCCGAACACATTTAACACAATTCATCGCTTGTTTCATGGTTTTCTAGAGCACCTAAACAAAGTTTCAAATCATCTTTTTCGTTTTTTTTGAACAACGTAATTGATGCTTGTTCAAATTTTTATTGGAATAACAATTTATATATTGAAAGATAAATGTTGACCATTTTTTCAAGGTGAAGCCTTTGTTGAACATAAAATTATTGATATTATTTTTTAATAATTTTTTTGACAATGAAGTTTTTCTGAGACTATTCTAAAATGTTGATTTTGTTAAAAAAATTTGCAGATAAATATACTCATGGGAAACAAAAATTTTCACAAGAGAAAATTTGATCACACTTGAGATGAAACTCACCATAACGATCAAAGGAAAGAGCATTATTGGAGAAAAAAATGAGAACGTGCAAATATTGAAGAAATAAACGATGATAATGTAAATAGATATTTTCAACAAGAAGAGGTCCAACCAGGTATGCATGCACATATTGTCTATATTAAAAGTATAGAATTCAAATTTAAAATATTCTTTAATATAATTGATTGTAATTACGATTTGATGTTTTTCAAAAAAAATATATAGATTTGTCTCATAACGTCGATGAAGACGTTGAAACGAAAATTGAATAAGAAGACAAATCACTTATATGTAAGTACATAAATTTAGATAATACAATATGAACACTTGTATATAATTTAGTGAATTTATGTTCGGGTTTTGTTTTTTAATATACAGTTTAAATTGAAACATGCAGGAGAATCTATCAACATTGATGATCAAATATTAGAAAATGTTGATACTGACAAATTTGGGAAGAAAGAAGCTAAGCATTATATAAGATATTGAACTAAGAATATGTATAATGCTTTTTTCAAAGATGAATCAGTAACAATACAAGCTCAACTTTTACTCTGTCTAATAAAGTCAACAAAGTTAAAAGAAACTACATAATTATTGGGTATTCAAAAGTCGACAAAAGATACAAAGGTGAAACAAAATGTCTTTGACAATATAACTAGTGTATTAAAATCTTTTGGAAAATCTTGAAAAAAATATGTCAGTGTTGCACATAGAGTGATACAAACAACAGTTGTTTCATCTAGAAATATAAAAAATCATATGACACGACACATGGCAAAAATGATGGGGACGTCAAGAAAAACATTGTACAAACATAGAAAATTTTGATTGCAAATAGATGCAAATGATGAACTGGCTTGTTGGATAGTGATTTCTAGACAACCCTACAAAGAGAGACTTGCAGAAAATGTTAAAGAATTGGCCTATAATCGTTGGTTGACAGAATCTCGTGTTTCACCACATCAGAGGGATGTATTGTGATGAAGAATAGCATGAAAAAATATGAAGAACATCCAAAACATATATTTCCAATGACACAAACAGAATTGTTCAATAAGTTCAAAGAAGAGCACAAAGAAGTTAAAATTTCCATCAATACATTTGTGCAACAAAAACAATAACAATGGTTTGTTAGACCCATCATTGTTCATGACACTTGTTGTTGTCTTTATCATGTGGAATTTATGTTATATTATGACACTTTTCTTGATTTTGGTAAAACTTTATGGCCAAGTTCACCTTCTCCTTCCACATTTCGTGCTTTTATATTTGAAATTCTATGTGAAAGAGAAGGTGATGAATTATTTTACCAAAACAAATGTGATCGTTGTGGAAATCTAAGTTTATTTCACTGAAAGTATCCTATTGATATGAATGATCAATCATTTTCGAATATAACAGTCAATTGGAAAAGATATGAATATATCAACAACACGACGATGCAGGAGCATCACAATCACATCAAAAGGAAGTGGACGTGGAATTGGAATTGACACCTCAACACATCGAAGGAGCTGAACCAACAATTAACTAGCTTGGAAATGGTGTGAAGACTTTTTTATCTTCTCGTTAATTTATCAGCTATATGTAAAACCGGACCACCATTTGAAATGATGGAACCATTGTAAATCCTTTACACGAATGTAAATGTATTACAGGTGTGGGATATTAGCCCTAATTATTCATTAGGTTGCATTAATTGAGTAGGTAACTGCTTGAACATATTGTAATAGTATTTAGGTAGGAGGAAAGAGAGGGAGAAAGATCTGGGTCCTTAAACAAGTTTTCATTGTAATAGTTGTGAAGGAGATAGCTACTGTAATTATGTTTTCTTCTGAAATGAATAGTACAGAGGAAATTGACCCAAATACACAATGTTGATATTGTTATGGTTTGACTGTGTTGTTATGTGTTTGTGAATGGATGATGTTCATAGTGAATGAATGAATAATTGAAAGAGTTCAATTGTTTCTCTTCTATAAAATTATGCAAGGAGTGCATGCCGAGCACAAGGAGTGTGTATGAAGAATTATCTTCCAACTTAAAGCTCAGAAGAGGTAGCGGGCTATTTTCGTATGCAGAGTGTGCATATTGGGCGCAATGAGTACGTGTAGAAGCAAACTTGTGTTGAAGTTTGAAAGCTCAGAAGGTTGAGTGCAGAATATGCCAAGGGGGCATCAAAACATATTTTGAAGAAGACACAGAGTGAAAGTGTAGGCTAAGGGGCGAGATTTAAATTTCATTTGCCAAAAGCTCAGGAGGAGGAGTGGTTTTAAGTCTCGAGAGGAAACACTTAGAAAATTTATAAGTTTTGAAGAGTTGAAGTTCTCAAAGGTGGAGTGCATAAAATTGAAGTTCGAAGAAAGAACAAGTATGGAGGATTGAGTGAGAAAAATCCTTCAGAAACAAATTTTGAAGATTGGACAAGATCGAGGGTCAAGATCCATTCAGAAAGGAACAAAATCTTACAATTCATTAGATCTCGGAGAAGTAGCACACTAATTAGTCACGAGGAGTCATCAGAATTTCATGAAACCAAAAGATTTGGAAGAGGCAAAGTGGAATTCGTGAAACGTGAAATCCTGAAATCATCAGGACCATTTGTTGAAAGAGGACACATGGCGACAGATCATCGTTTCACTGATTCGTAGATCATGGAGTTTGAGGTAAGAGTCGTGAAGATTCACAAAATGCGGAATTGCGACATAATCACAGTCGTTGGCTAGAGAGCAAGTTTGGATTGTTGATCTGATCCAAATATTTCATAATTTTTGGTATCGAAGGATCGGGAGAATGGAGGTGAATCACATCAGGATTTCCCAATACATGAAATCATGACGTGCCTTTTAGAATAAGCATGTGGTCACAAGGTGTGGTCATCTGGAAAAGGCTTGCACTTAGCACTTGTTCACACAGACAAAAGTTTCCTAGATACCTGTGGATTGTTTTCTGAGAGGTTCCAACAGGGAATCAAAGACTGTTTCGATTCAGCCTTGAGAAGATCCTATATCAGGAGGTCACACAACCCTTGGAGAGGAGGTTGTTTTCACAAAGTAGTATCAGAGCCTAAAAAATATTTCAAGTTGAACTTAGTGTGTTAGGAAAAGTTGAAGCGATGCTACCAAGGATACGCACAAGACCACCTATAGCAAACCGTGTTGTAGGAAGAGAAGTAAGAGAACTTTATGCAAGGTTGGAAGCGATGGAAGCTATGCAAAGGAGAACACCTACCACTGAAGATGTCAATGATGCATAAAGTGAAGAAACAAAAGTTGAAGAAGTTATACGGGAAGATGCAGTCGAAGAACTCTTATTGAAAGTTGTTGTGAAGTTGGGAGCTACAACAAATATGGACGTCCCAATGTATGAAGGTAACTTGGATACTGAAGAGTTATTGGATTGGATAAGGTCCATGGACAAGTATTTCAACTATGATGATGTTGAGGATGGAGGGAAGGTGAGACATGTTGTCATGAGATTAAAAGGACATCCAACATTGTGGTCAGATGAGCTATAGGAAAAAAGAAGGAGAAAAGGAAAACATAAGATAAAGAATTGGGGTAGGATGGTAGCCAATTTGAAGGCTAAATTCATACCTAGGGATTACCAAATAGCATTTTTCATAAAATTGCAGAACCTGAGACAGAGGGGTATGACAGTGAAAGAGTATACAAAATAATTCTATAGACTGAATATTAGGACTGGAAAAAGAGAAAAGGATGATGAAAAATTTTGCACGTATATAAATTGTTTGAGGTATGAAATTCAGGATGAAATCAACATGATGACTATGAGGATAGTGGAAGATTCTTATTATATTTCACTGAAGGCAAAAGAAAAGTTGGCCAGAAACCAGACTCAATGGAACAAAAGCAGAGGCTTAAATAGAGGTAAGGGAGTTGTCTATGATAAGGTACCAAAAACTAAGGATGAGAATGATAAATCATATGGTCTCTTTGAAAGAGGAGGAAGTTCTCAAAGAAGACCGTTTGGTGGGAGAAATTATTTTCCTCAAGGGAGAGGAAGAAGTAGAGGAGGTGGAGTTAAATGTTATGCCTATGGAAAGACATGATGTATGTCTTGGGAATGTCCTGAGAGGAAGAGAGAAGGAGGAGGAGAAGAACACATTTCTGAAGCCCAGAATAATGTGGAAGAAGAGGCAATAGAAGGAGTAAAAAATCTTATGATGAGGAAAGTTCTTCTAAAACCAGAGAAAGAAATAGAAGACCTAGTTCAACAAACAAGGTTGTTCAGGATTGCTTGTAAAACAAACAAAAAAGTTTGTAAAATGATTATATATAGTGGGAGTACTGATATTTTAGTATCAACAGAGATGGTGGAGAAGTTGAAGCTTGAGACAACTGCACACCCAAGTCCATACAAAGTATCATGGTTGCAGAAAGGACATCAAGTAATGGTAAACCAACAATGCAAAGTTGAATTTAAAATAGAAGGCTATAAAGATGATATTATGTGTGATGTGATTCCCATGGATGTTTTTCATATTTATTTTGGGAGACCATGGAAGTTTGATAGGAATGTTATTCATGATGGGAGGAAAAATACTTATACTCTGGAAAAGAATGGTAGAACCCACATGTTACTGCCAATAGAAGAGAAGAAAGAAAAGGAAGAAGCCAACACAAGAATACTTCTCATGAGTGGGAAGGAACTTTTGAAGGAGATTAAGAAAGATCGGGAAATGCACTTTGTTGTAGTAAGGAAGCCAAGATTTATCCTTACCAATACTTTTGTGGATGCTTTACCTTAAGAAATCCAAGAATTGTTGGAGAATTTTGCTGACATAGTAGTGGATGAGTTACCTCACTCATTACCACCTATTAGGAGTATTAGCCATCATATTGAATTGATTCTAGGAGCCAATTTACCAAATAAAGCAGCGTATAGGTTGACACCTCGAGAGAATGAAAAAATTAAAAATCAAGTTCAAGAGTTGTTGGATAAAGGTTTAGTTAGGTAAAGTCTAAGCCCATGTGCAATGCCAACTGTATTAAGTCTAAAGAAGGATGGGGGATGGAGAATGTGTATAGATTCCAGAGCCATCAACAAGATTACCATCAGGTATGGATTTCCTTTACCCAAGATGGATGATTTGATGGACTGTTTGAGTGGAGAAAGCTATTTTTCAAAAATAGACTTGAAGAGTGGATATCATCAGATAAGAATGAGAGAGGGATATGAATGGGAGACAACATTCAAGACAAATGAAGGTTTGTTGGAATGAATATTCATGCCATTTGGACTGACAAATGAGCCAAGCACATTTATGAGGTTGATGAATGAAGTACTGAAGGACTTCATAGGTAAATTTGTCATTGTATATTTGGATGATATATTAATTTTCAGCAAAACAGAGGAAGAACATTTAAAGCAATTGACATTAGTGGCGAGGATATTGCAACAAGAAATGTTGTTAATAAACTTGAAGAAAAGTTATTTTATGAAGACAGAGCTCATATATTTGGGTTTTGTGATCTGTTCAAATGAATTGAATATGGATCCAAAAAAGGTGAGAGCAATCAAAGAATGGCCATCACCCAAGAGCATATTTGAGGTGAGACGTTTCCATGGTTTAGCAAGTTTCTATAGAAAGTTTATCATAAATTTTAGTGGTATATGTGCACCCATGATGGACATTGTGAAGAAGAAGCATAAGTATTTTAATTGGATAGAGGAGGCTGAGAAAAGATTCAGAGTGTTGAAAAACAATATAACAGAACAACCAGTTCTGTTTTTACCAGATTTTGGAAAGACATTTCAGGTGAGGTGTGATGCAAGTGGAATAGCCATTGGAGCAGCTTTGAGTCAAGATAATAGGCCAATTACTTATTTCAACAAGAATTTGAATGATGCTAAGGGGAAATATTCTACATATGAAAAGGATTTTTATGTAGTGATTCAAGCTTTGAAAAAATGGAGACATTATTTAATTCCAAAAGAGTTTGTCTTGTATAGTGATAATCAGCCTTTGCAATTTATTACTAGGCAAGAAAAATTGAATCAGAGGCATGCTAAGTGGGTAGAATTCATACAAAATTTTACTTTTGTCATTAAACATATTTATAGAAGTGTTAATAAGGTTGCAGATGCTTTGAGCAGGAGAATTTTGGTTGTACAGAAATTTCAAGTGAAGACCTTAGGGTTTGATCAGCTTAAGGAAATGTATCAGGAAGATTCAGATTTTAAGGAGGCTTATGAAGAAATGAAAATACTTTGTCGAGGGATAACAACTCATGGTTAGAATATTTGATCCTGGATGGATTTTTGTTTAAAGGAAGCCAATTGTGCATATCAAGATGTTCAATGAGAGATAATTTGTTGAAGGAAAAACATAGTGGCAGTTTAGCCGAACATTTTGGGCATGATAAAACATTTGCACAGTTGAGTAGTTTGTATTATTGGCCAAGTATGAGGGAATATGTGAAGAAATTTGTAGATCGATGTAAGATTTGTCAACATGAAAAAGGGAAGAGACAAAACACTAGTTTCTATCATCCATTGCATATTCCAGAAAGACCTTGGGATGCAATTAGTATGGATTTTTTATTGGGATTACCTAGAACCCAGAAGGGAAATGATTCCATATTTGTTGTGGTCGATATTTTTTCCAAGATGGAACATTTTATACCATGCCAAAAGACAAATGAAGTTACACACATAGCCAATTTGTTTTTTAGAAAAGTTGTCAAATTACATGGATTGCCCATAAGCATAGCTTCAGACAAGGACACTAAGCTTGCGGGACACTTTTGGAGGACTCTATGGAAGAGGCTGGGAACTAAATTATCTTTTATTTTAGCATATCACCGTCAGAAAGACGGATAGACCAAAGTGGTGAATAGGAGTTTAGGAAATTTGTTAAGGATTTTAGTCATTGAACAAGGTCGCCAGTGGGATCAGACTCTGGCACAAGCAAAATTTGCATTTAAAAATTCAGTTAATAGAAACATTGGAAAAATCCCATTCGAGATAGTATATGGAAGACAATCGAGAGGGGTCTCATAATTGAGAGAATTGAAACAAGATGAATTCAGGAGCGCTAGAGAAGAAGATTTTTCTACAAAAATGCAAAGACTTCATGATCAAGTTAAGAAATAGATACAGGATAGTAATCAAAAGTATAAGGACAGAGTTGATAAGAAAAGAAGGGAAGTTCAATTTGAAGTGGGGGATTAAGTTTTAGCTCATTTGAGAAAGGAAAGGTTTTTAAGAGGAACATATAATAAGTTGAAGATGAAAAAAAATAGGACCATGCAAGATCCTTAGAAAAATTGCAGCAAATGCTTATGAGATTGAGTTGCCAGATAATATTGGGATATTGTCGATATTCAATGTTGCAGATTTGTATCCTTATAACAGAGATGATACAGGAGAATTGAATGATCAAGAAGAGATTCAGTGGGAAGAACAGATGCCCACAATAGAAAAACCTCATATGGAGAAAATATTAGAACAAAGAGTTGGAAGGAAAACCAAAAGAAAGATGTATCCTGAATATTTAGTTAAATGGAAGGATCACCCTGTGAAAGATTAAAGTTGGGTAATTGAACCTGATATTTTGAAGCATGGAAAAATAGTACGAGATCTCATGGACATGAGTCCATCAATATTTTATCCAGATGAGTATGATGCAGAAGCATCACGATCACATCAAAATGAAGTGGACGTGGAATTGGAATCGACACCTCAACACATCAAAGGAGCTGAACCGACAATTAACTAGCTTGGAAGTAGTGCAAAGACTTTTTTATTTTCTCGTTAATTTATTAACTATATGTAAAACCGGACCACCGTTTGAAATGAAGAAACCATTGTAAATCCTTTACATGATTGTAAATGTATTACAGGTGTGGGATATTAGCCCCGATTAGTCATTAGGTTGCATTAATTGAGTAGGTAACCACTTGAACAGAATGTAATAGTATTTAAGTAGGAAGAAAGAGAGCGAGAAAGCTATAGGTCCTTAAACAAGTTTTCATTGTAATAGTTGTGAAGGAGATAGCTATTGTAATTGTTTTTTCTTATGAAATGAATAGAACAAAGGAAATTGACCCAAATACACAGTGTTGATATCGTTATGGTTTGACTATGTTGTTATGTGTTTGTGAATGGATGATGTTCATAGTGAATGCATGAATAATTGAAAGAGTTCAATTGTTTCTCTTCTGTAAAATTATGCAAGGAGTGCAAGGAGTGTATATGAAGAATTCTTTTTCGACTTAAAGATCAGAAGAGATAGCAGGGAATTTCCGTATGCAGAGTGTGCATATTGGGTGCAATGAGTTCGTGTAGAAGAAAACTTGTGTTGAAGTTTGAAAGCTCAAGAGGTTGAGCGCAGAGTATGCCAGGGGGGTTTCAAAACATATTTTGAAGAAGACACAGAGTGCAAGTGTATGCTAAGGGACGATATTTAAATTTCATTTTCTAGAATCTCAGGAGGAGTAGTGGTTTTAAGTCTTGAGATGAAACACTTAGAAAATTTCTAAGTTTTGAAGAGTTGAAGTGCCCAAAGGTGGAGTGCCAAAAATTGAAGTTCGAAGATGGAACAAGTATGAAGGATTGAGAAGGAGAAATCCTTCAGAAAATAATTTTGAATATTGGACAAGATCGAGGGTCAAGATCCATTCAGAAAGAGATGAAATATTACAAGTCATTAGATCTCAGAGAAGTAGCACATTGGTTACTGGTAGGAGTCATCGAAATTTCGTGAAACCAAAAGATTTGGAAGAAGCAGAGTGGAATTCATGAAATTGTGAAACGCGAAATCCCAAAATCATCAGGACCATTCATTGAAAGAGGACACATGGTGATAGCTCAGTGTTTCACTGATTCGTAAATCGAGAAGTTGGAGGTAAGAATCGTGAAGATTCACAAAATGCAAAATCATGACATAATTACGATAGTTGGTTGGAGAGCCAGTGTGGACCATTGATTTGATCTAAATATTTTGCAATTTCAGGTATCGGAGGATCGGGAGAACAAAGGTGAATCACATCGATAGTTCCCAATATGCAAAATCACAACATGCATTTTAGAATAAGCGTGTGGTCATAAGGTGTGGTCACGTGGAAAAGGATTGCACTTAACACTTGTTCACGTGGGCAGAAGTTTCATAAAGACCTGTGGATTGTTTTTTTAGAGGTTATAGTGTGGAATCAAAGACTGTTTTGATTCAGTCTTGAGAAGATCCTATAATGGGAGGTCGCACAGCCCTTAGAGAGGAGGGGGTTTGCACCACACAGGTCCACATTCTTCAAATGTGTTTTCCAAAAGGATTGATTTGAAAGTAGATAAAATCTGTGTGATAGATTTTTTTAAGAAGTTTGAGAAAGAAATTTATAAATATACCAAACATTCACATAGAGATCGATGGAAAGACCTACAATTCAAACATTCCTATGAAGTGTTTCCACCATGGACAATTTTTTCTGTAGTTGATTTTGCAGAGAATTACACATTCACTGCACAAAAATAAATACAGAGTGAATATTATCATTCTGATCAAGTCACTATATTTTTCCACATTCTATATAGACATGCTCAATGGAGTCTTGATAACATAGAAAGCACCAACGACAATCAACATGTTATTAAAGAATATGAATTTTATATAAGTGATGATCGAGCACACGACACACATTATGTACAACATTGTTTTGATAAATTTTATGATTCATTGAAACAATGCAGAATATGATTCGATCGACATTGGATATGGTCAGATGGGTGTGCGAGTCAGTTCAAATCTTCACGATCATTCTATTAGTTGTGTCGTCTTCATAAAAAATCAAACATTACACATTGTTGGAATTTTTTTAAGATTGGTCATGGAAAAGGAGATCACGACGGTGCAGGGGCATGTGTAAAATGAGCACTTCGAATGTATCAAATGAACCCTCATGCCGATCGATTTGAATCTGTTGATCAAGTTGTTGAATGGTGCAAAATGGCGCTAAGCCATGAAAATAATCCGTCAAGGGATGTACGCAGGTGTGTCTATATATACATGTTACACATGTACACATGATATTTTTATTCATGTGTTCAGATTTATATTCAATCTTCAATCATTTTCTTGAGAGATTTCAAGTTAACAAGTTCTTGTCTTCTGCAAGTTTTTTTGGTATGTTGAAATCCAAGATGTACATAGATCAATTCCATATGAATCGGGTACAATACATGGGACACAAAAAATTCATTCAGTTAAAACAAAATGTTATCAAAATGTGTTTTCATTTGATAGAAGAAATGAGTCTTGTTTTTTTTTTAGTTTGCATAGAGGCAACATAATCCATGGAGATTTGCAAAAATGAAAATGCAGAATATGTTAAAGCTTGGAGACATACCAAACTTAATATAAATGGGAAAATGCCACTTGAAAGCTCAAAGGAGATGGAATCAAATGAAACTATAGTGTCAGTTGATGGCAATAAAGTTTTTGATCTTGTTAGAGAAGGTAATTTTTATGTTTAATTTTTTTCAAATAATGTGTAGATGTACTTGTGTGATAATCTAACATGAACTATTTTTTGTCCAATATATCGAATTATTTGTAGGAGATGTTTTTTTTGTGGTTGCACCTATAAACAACACTAAAAACGTGAAATATTATTTGATGTGATGCACATAACAAAAGATGAGGTTATTAGAAGATTTTGATGATAACGGTTTTATATATGAAAGAGAATCCATTGTATTGAAAGGATAGTTTTTTCAAGAAACCCATCAAACCGATACTCATGTTCAATTTCAAGACTACCAGACATATGTCATAAGTTGTCAATATAGTCATTTGGTATGTGCAGCACGCATAAAGTTAATAGAAGTTCAATAAAAACAAAAACGAGTTAGAAAATGGAAAATGTCCAAAGTCGATCATGAACAAATAATTGAAGATGGAATATCGTTATGATTTCTTTAAACAAGTGACATGTACATTCTAGAATTTTATATTTTTCATTGAAAGTACATGTATTTATGAATATCTAGGATTCTAGAATCATTTACAGTTTAGTTTACTTTCATGGTCCATTCAATTAAGAACAGTTGTATTTTTGATGAATTATAAAGTTTACCAAGCCTTATTTACAATTTCAGGGAAGAACTTATAGATTGTATCTAGGGAACCTAAATTGACCTATACTTTCTATGATTATACTTTAATCCTACAAATTATCCAAATCGTATACACAAATCCTTTAATGCATGTAACAAATTTACTACATATAGTATTTGTGTTCATTATTTGCAATTTGATTGTTCAATGCTTTTTCATATGAAGAGGATAATTTCATATCAAAACGAGGACCCATTTCCATGTCATTCTAAGGGACTATTGATGGCTTAGAAAAACTTTAAAGACATCTTAAAGTGTATGATTAACATCATAATTAAAAAATTTAAGGTAATACATGTATGATTATCATCCTAATTAAAAAAATTAAAGTCATCTTAAAAAATATCAATTTTAATTATGAAATTGTGAATTTTGATTCCAAAAGTGTCGATATTATATTAAGTTGTTAAATTTCTGCTTGTAGATTTCAATATCTTGAAGCAAATTGAAATAAAAATGTGTATGATGAACATGTAACAAGTTACTTATATTCTACACACTAAACATAGTTTTCATTGAGTTTGATTGAAAAAAACTTAAGTTGAAAACGAATTTGATTTTGTGGTCTGATAACAAAAAATAAAAAATAAGAGGTCATCTACTAAGGCTTGGTTTGTTTCATTTAGATTTTCATAATTTTAATTGAATTAATGATAGGTGTCATATTAATAGCATTAGTGAATACTTCCAATGTGGAGAGGATTGATAATTTCCATCAACCATATTCTACCCTTTTTTATACAAAAACAATTTATATCAATATAAATTTTAATGAAAAACACTTACTTATATTAAAGTATATTTTAATTTTACATATTAAAATAGGTTCTAATACTTCCAATGTGCATAGGATTGATCATTTCCAGATCAACCATTTTCTACCAATTTCAATACATAAAAATTTATATCAATACAAATTTTAATGAAAATTGCTTACTTATATTAAAGTATATTTTAATTTTACATTCTAACTCATGTTTTTATTTCAATTTTTATTACAAAGTACACATTTTTATTTCACATTTTCTTGAATAAATATATTGAAAGATCGAAAAGAAACCAAAGACTAGCATAACCTATTTAGTGTTGGATTTTCATTTCATTGTGAAATTTCATAAGAAGCTATAAAATTTGATGACTTGTTTTGACTATTTTCAACCATATTTCCAAATCAAACAAAATTTAAATTATAAGTGAGAAACTATAATTTTTATTTCACATTTTTTTGAATAAATATATTGAAAGCTCGAAAAGAAACCAAAGACTAACATAACCATTTTAGTGTTGAAGTGTCATTTCATTGTGAAATTTAAAAAGAAACTATAAAATTTGATGACTTGTTTAGACTATTTTCAACCATATTTTCAAATCAAACAAAATTTAAATTATAAGTTTGAAACTATAATTTGATAACTACCCAGATCTCTCATCACTACACAATCAACTCCACACAGAATCAACTCTACTTCACATAGTACAATGATGTTTATAGAATAATGTTTATAAATAAAATGAAATAAAACTTTTTTAATTTCAGCACAATATCATAAAACATAAATTAAGCTTTTGAGAAATCAAATATGAGACAATAAATTGATATTTTGAGTTCTATATATATATATATATATATATATATATATATATATATATATATATATATAAGTTTGAATAGTTATATCCACAAATATATATGTTTCACATCAATTTTAGGATGATAAAAAAAAAAAAGGCATATAACTCAAAAAATATGGACTCTAAGCCATCGCTTTAAGATAGATCACTTCATACCTGCAATTCAAACCTACAAAAGAAAACAAACACTAGTGCATTTGGGTCAAATTCTGACGACGTGTTCGATGCAATTGCCACTTTATATTGTCGGGAGAACGACAAGCAGTGGACCCCCTCAAACATTGTTTCACATGACATCACTTTTCCGACGACATAGATTTTGTCTTTATTGCGACGTTTCATGCAGACACGTGTCATCCCAGATTTGACTGTCCAACCCCCATATAGACGTCATAAGCCCGACATCTAGGACGTGGCAAGACAGACGTCTTGGACGTGCAATACCGATGTATGGGACATGGAAAGAGTGGCGTCTTGGACGTGGCAAGACCGACGTATGGGACGTGGCAAGACTGATGTCTTGGATGTGGCAAGAGAGACGTCGGGGACGTGGCAAGACCGACGTCTGGGACATGGCAAGACCGTCGTCTTGGATGTGGAAAGAGAGACATGGGGGGCGTGGAAACACCAATGTCTGGGACATGGCAAGACCGATGTCTTGGACGTGGCAAGAGCGACGACTTGGAGGTGGCAAGAGAGACGACTTGAAGGAGCCAACACCGATGTCTGGGAGGTGGCAAGAGCGACGACTTGGAGGTGGCAACACCGATGTCTGGGAGGTGGCAAGAGCAACATTGAGAGGTATCAACTCCGACGTGGTTGCTATGGGAGCGACACTCCTAGACATCGCAATAGCGACTGTGTTGTAGGTATTTAAAAAAAAATACAATATCAATACTGAGAGGGTTGGTACATTAACCTTTGGATATTCCATGCGAAGGAATCAAATGGATGAGGAGGGGAAATTCCCTGTCATCCTATTTACTGCTACCTTTATTTGATGAGCTAAAAGGAATCACTTGTGTTTTTAACTTTATTTCCTTTCAACATGTCTATAGGGAGAAGAACCAAATTGTTGATGGCCTCTCAAAGGAAAGGCTTCAGATGGCATTTCTTCAATGGTTCATCCATGCGAAGGAAGAGGGTGAGTTGAATAAGTATCACCAACCTCCCTTTCATGAATAAGGGAATATTTTGCAAACTTCTGGAAGTGACTTATAATCCGGTCTTATTGCTCTTTCAGATACTCATTTAATATGGTTGGTTATTAGGCATTGTCTTACAGAAGAGGAATAAACATGGCCTCGGCAGATGTCCCTTGTGTAAAGTGAATGAGG
Organism: Picea glauca; assembly: GCA_000966675.3. NCBI lineage: Eukaryota > Viridiplantae > Streptophyta > Pinopsida > Pinales > Pinaceae > Picea > Picea glauca. Next base: position 182,522 of record JZKD02S2179550.1, read on the forward strand.
AGAGAACCGTTGATCTCATCATGATTTGTTCCTACTCATCGTATCTCTGTAAGTGGAGGCCTTAATTGGGATTAAAATGGATTGAAGGGCAACACTATTGATGAAGGTCTGAAGCTTTGGTGTGAGAATTCAAATGTAAACAAGGTTAAAATATTTCCTTTGATTCTGACTTGGGCTATTTCGCTCACAAGGAATGCATGTCTTTTTGAGGAAAAATTCATTCCACTAACCCAATGTGCATCCCAGGGTCTGAGTAATCTCAGTAGTTTCAGACAGCGAAAGTTGGAAAAACTTGTTTGACAGATATTTGTAGAGTATGTGGACAAGTCAAAGCCATGGGCTTACTTCAATGGAACTTCCTCTCAAGGGGATCCAACACAAAGTTGTTGTGCTGGAGTCACATTCTCTAAAGTTTAGAGTGGGCGTGGGTCAGGGTACAAATAATTATGCAAAGTTAATGGACTTGAAACTACTTCTCACTATGGCTAGTGAGAAAGGAATCACACCCCTACAAATCTTTGGAGATTCCATGGTTGTAATCAAATGGATGAGGAGGGGAAATTATCTGCCATCCTATTTACTGCAGCCTTTATTTGATGAGCTAAAGGAATCACTTGTGTTTTTAACTTTATTTCCTTTCAATGTGTCTATAGGGAGAAGAACCAAATTGTTGATGGCCTCTCAAAGGCAGGGCTTCAGATGGAATTTGGTCAATGGTTCATCCAGGCGAAGGAAGACGGTGAAATATTTTTTTATCAAAGATCTATCTTTTGAAGATGAAGGAAAGCAGAGAAATGTTGACACTATTATGAAGACATTTCGATGGTTGTATTTTTATTTCATCTTGAAATACAAATATGTTTTTCTTTTTTCTTTGAATAAAAAAAGGCCCACTCA
>JZKD02S2179550.1:183555-195540 GCA_000966675.3 Picea glauca
TTTACATATAAATGATTTATGTTAACTTTTAGAATTGAAATTCCACAACATCTTGTTGCAAATATGTTGATCCCACAACTCTTGTAACCTAAAGTCACAAGGTACACGACTCTACATTGTGGCTCTTCCTCAACCTACAACATTTACCTTGTCTTTAAAGGAACATAATAAGCCATGAAATACAACTACCAATTTTTTTCTCTTTTATAGGGTTTTGAACATTCCTATAAAACCTGATGATAAGACACAGAACATGCACTAATATCCATTACCAATTACAAATTCAAACTCAGATTCTCTCCATATTTCTTGCATATGCCAAAACAGATTTTTCTCCCTCAACAATTTATAGAAACGATTTTGATCATCTTTTATTCCATATTTCAATCTTATTTGCTCACATATAAAGTGGTATAAATTTTAACAAATTCCCCACTTATCATATCTTGAAATAGAATTAATTTCTTCTATGGCAAGATACAGTAAGCAAGCACTTCAACAAAAGAATTAACAAATGATAGCCATAAGTTGGAGAGTTCACTAATAGCCACTAGATGGTAGTGAACATAGCCACAAGATATTTTTCATTGAATAACAACAGTGGCATAGAACAATTTTGAATTGTAACTACATGGATTTGCAAAGTTCACATCAACAATAGTGGCTTGCTACTAATAAGCTCTGTATGTGCTTTAGTGAATATTTGCTCCTTATTATCAGAGTATCCATCAAGGATAGGATGATCTTTGTCAACATTTTGGACAGCTATCTCATCAGAGGAATGATTTTTAGAGACATCTTTTACAAGGACAAATGCATCTACTGCATTGCTACTAATTTTTTCATCATAAGAGCAGTCAACAAAATCTGCTTTCAACGCTGGAAAACTAGGAAAGGAATGATATGATTTTTCCTTGATTTCTTCAACAGAAACATTTATTTTAGCCTTACAATCTGATATGGTGAACAAGCATCGGTGACACAGAAAAGACTGCATCATTCACCTAGCAACTCCAATCATGATTCAATCAAATTTGAAGACTCCACTGGAGAATGAGCTCATTTGACAGAGATATGGAAGGACACAGTGGGAAGACCAGGTACTTAAACTTGTGTTTTCTCCAAGAAGTACTTTTCTGTTCAATCAATATCTTCTTGTCCTTTCCTGAGTTTTTCAAAAGAATATTTCTTTACTTTTTGCATTCAAACGAAGACCATGAATCTACATTTGTATATCCTTCTTTAAAAACTGTAGACATACGTTCTTCTTGTATAGATGTATAACGATATTTTCAACAAAATAAAATATTGTGATGTTTTATGCCGATAATATTAACTTTGGATAAATCATGGGATATATCACAATACTAGTAATATATGTAACACCAATATAAATACAAAACTTAAACTCTCAATTGTATCATCTCATCACACTGATTCACAGTAATCGATTCTTTGGCTTATGAACACAATATCGTGTGTTTCTCTTGTTCACGGGTTCATCTTCTCTTCTCTTTATGATGTGCTTATGATTCATCCCGACTTAGGGTTTATTGGTGGTTCCATTTGGTCCTCTCTTTCTTGTGATCTCAACATATTTATCTATTTCATTCTTTCATATACATGGCATCAAAATTCAATATTTCTAAGAAATATCAATAAAAAAATTCAAGAATATGCATTTAGAGTATTGAAGACCTTTATTCCATGATGACCAAAAGGACACAACACAGAGTAGATTAAAACTTCTACAGAAAAATGAGAACTATGTTTTGCGAAGTGTACAAACCACAAGATATCAGGTACTATAAAATTTTACACCATAAGGTGTTTTCCCCTCATCTCATACATTGCCTTATTTCATCAATTAGAATGTTATAGATCCTTTGAAACTCCAGACCATGTTATCTCATGAATTTCCACCAACCTAGCTACTTTACTTTCAAGTTTCAAATCAGATCTAGTTACAGCAAAAACAACATATGACTGGTATATTTAATGGTTTTGAGCAGCTATGACTATTTGTTGTAAGCAATAACCAAAAATATAATGAAGTACATCAAATCAAAACCAATAAGCATAAGAAATGGCTATCATGTTAGAGTATTTCATACTGATGAATTCACTATTTCTAGCATGAAGGTGGAGTAGCAAAGGATTCAAGACAATGCATATAAAATTGATAGACTATTTTTCTCAATTCAATTAGCCATACAAAACCCTATCTTAGAGAGCTCAATCCCTAAGATGCTCTGCTTATGTTCACATCTGGACTTAGAAAATACAGGAATGCCCATCATGCAGTCTTCCTAGAGTTATCTTAGATCAATCAAAATAATGTCCATAATATTTTGGAGTTCCAAGTTATGAATGCATCATGCCAAATGTTCACTGAAAAAACAGAAGCATTCTAAAAAGTGCATTCATCTATCATTCTATGTAATATGCATTCAATATAACAATGAAATATGGGGTATGACTAACGTCTGTTAACTTTGAAATTGTAGTGGGCCTGCTATTATGGTATAAAAGGGTGCCACCTTATTAATAACGGTCTAAGATTAGATTATAATAATAATATTGTGGTTGTTGAGCAGGAAGGTAGGTGGGATGGAAATTGGCAATTGTCCCACAATTGACTATCAACCTCGACAAGCTATATCTGTTGCAGACTGTATCATGTGGGTGTCATTACCATTGCACTTTAGTGTACATTGCACTCATAGTACTGGTGTGATCCCCTTGTGCATGTGGATTATGTAATTAAGAGTTATTAAGTTGGAACGTGTTTATGTTTTAAACAATCCACCTGTGTATTGCCTTCTATCATTCCTATATTTTTAATGTGATCCTAGCCTACCCAACTCAAGGATTCCCAAATTCTAATTACAAAGTCATGTATATTAATTTAGTGTTATAATTGACCTTCCAAACTCTAGAATGTCTAATCTCTTGTTCGAGTGTAAATTTTACCACATATCAGGATCTTAAAAAATCTAACACATCACAATGTTGTATATAATGGACTAAAAGAATAGCAACATATGCATAGTGAAACTAGTACAACACCTCTCACGAGTTCAGCACTGCAATTCACTTTTTCCAACCTTACGACAAAAATATATCAATCAATTTCCTTACAATGTACACCGTGCCGAAGAGATACACATTAACTTTCAAAGGTATTTGCTCACCTATTTATGTTATGTAATCCATGGTAGATGTATAATACAAAAAACAAATTGACATAACGTAGTCACTTTATTAGAGGCAGATATGTGACCAATGTCATATGATAACGTTGAAGTTAGAATTAGATTTAGGTGGTTAAACCACCATAACCAACTTAGAGTGCTATATCATAATATATTGAGGGATGAGTAACTTGAAACAATGGTATATGTATTTTGGGTAGCCTACCTTGGGCTTTGTATACCCACAAAACATATACCTCTCTCTTGGAATTTTATGCACAAAAACAGGTTAAGAATCACCTCACTATTCTGCTGCATTTTTCTTCTGCTCCAGATCTTCAGTGTCTACATTTTTCACAAATGTCTCCCTTCTGTAAAAACGACCTTAGCTTCTTCATAACATTGGGTTCTATTGTTTCCCCCTCTCTGATTCTCATTGTTTCCCTCAATGGCCTCCGACATTGGGTGTGCAAAGGAAGATACACAGGGTTCTGCAAACTGGCTCAGATCTGCTCTCCAAAAAAGGCAATTGCCCTCTTCAAAATTTTGCGTTCTCTGCCTATTGTCTTCTGTGTTTAACAAAAATCTTGTTTGTCTTCTATGTTTCACAGTGGATCTAGATCATATGTCTCCTTCCACATCTCCTTTGACTGGTTAAAGAGTTGTTCAACAACTTCACAGCTGTCAATTGAAATTTTCCTTCTTTAATTTTAATTTTAATTTTCCTTCTTTAATTTTAATTTTAATTTTTCCCAATGTTTAACTTAGGAACTTGAAAAATAAATTTGAAACCCCTTGTTAAATTAAATAATATTAATTTACCTTCTTAATTTAACATTTCTATGGATTCCATCTTTTTGAGAGCCTTCATAGCCTTTTTATGACTGTCTTGCAGCCTCATCAACCCTTCATATCTCACCTTTTTCAACGCAGAGTTTCATTCCTTGTCTATCCAGGGTTCCCAGGATCAAATGGGATTTCGTCTCCCTCCTGGTCTTCAATTCAAGGGTCTCCATGCCTCTGTACTTCTTCAACCTCTTCAAAAATCGAAGGCTCCAAGACAGGGATTTGCTCTGATACCATGTAGAATATGGGTGCATACATAACACAACAATATAAACACATAAATATAAACAAAATAATAAATGTCACATATTAATAAAGATGAAGATTTGTAATGAATTGTGAACGAGTCAAAGATTTGTTTTACTTTTATGTAAGAAAAGGTGGACTTTCTGATTGTTGAAATTTGTAGTTCCTATTCGTCTAAAGTTGAACAAAAGGAGTGAAGGTCATTGCAAAGTCAATACATGCATACAAATTCTCACACTCTTTCATTGTGTATTCTTTATGGAAACACTTTGTTGCTCGAACACTGTAATAGTAATCATCAAAAAACAGATCAAACTTCCAATTATGCAATCAAATGAGCCATAGCTAGAGCCATTAAGTGCTTCTACGTAAATTGTTGACACATCTATCAAAACAAACAATTAACCTACATGATTCTAATTATTAATGACAAAATATTTACCTGCATGATTCGGAATATTGATCATCAAAGTACAAGGGTTCAAAAAATGCTATACAAACTTTGAAGAGTCATTGCAACATTACTATACATACAAAAAGCAATCCACTGGGAGACCTTTCCTAGTACCCACATACAAGGAACACATCCAAAATATCTAAACCATATCAGGAAATTTGAGGATTTTTCTAGGAATTCCTCATTGATATACGATAGGCTTGAAAACATTTCTCAGCTAAAATGTGTTTTGGCATAAGCCACTTAATAAACAAATACAGCACAAGAGTGTTTTTATACTAAAGGAAAATTTATTATTGTTTTTTTATTGCTCTCGCTGCTTGGGATGGATAATCTGTCCCCAAAATCAATCAATCTCAAAAGTGAAGACAACACAACCAAAATCAACATGCTCCTACTTTACTTAAAGTCTGCCCAGATGACAAAATCAAAATATCACCACATTACATAATGTATCCTCGAATACCTTAACTTAAATAAGTGATCTTTTAGCAATGTCAAGTTCTTAGGTAAGTTGTCTTACTGACTTTCTCCTCTTTCTCTTGGTCTTTGGTCATCGGTTTGACTATTTTATATCCCTTGGGGAACTAACTCATTGTTTGAGTTTTTTCTAGGGTTGTAAGCCCCTTATCTAGTCGAAAGTGGGTTAAGATGCTTCATTTCAAGGCCTTGACATCCCAAATCAGTTTTTGGTCACTTAATTGGAGGTTTACATGGTCAAGCCCTCCTTAACCCTTCCTAGTCTTTTGGAGCTAAGAAATGACAAGTTTTCAAGTCATATCACTCTCTATTGGCCTTTGGTCATTGGTTTGACTATTTTAGATCCCTTGGGGCACTGACTCATTGTTTGAGTTTTGTCTGGGGCTATAAGCCCCTTATCTAGCCCAAAGTGGGTTAAGATGCTTCATTTCAAGTCCTTGACATCCTAAAATAGTTTTGGGTCACTTAATTGGGGGTTTACTTGGGAAATCCCTCCTTAACCCTTCCTAGTCTTTTAGAGCTAAGAAATGACAATTTTTCATGTCATATCACTACTAGAAGTCACAACTCATAGAGAAAAGGACATTTTTTAAGGAAAATCCATACAATATAGGCTATCAAACTTGTGGTTTGCAATCAAAACTTGTATTATGGTTGTACCATATGATTTGGTCTTTCCAATGGCTAACCTAACATTTACTTATGCCTTTATGTTGCTCCTTTATATCACTCATTTTCTCTTTGTAAGGTCTCTTGGAATATTATTTCCTCCTCTCACTATCTTGCAAGTACATACTCATATTGTCATCAAATCTTGATCTAGCCTCATAACTCCTCTTCCATGCCTTTAAGTTGCTAGCACTAGTCATATCTAAGCCCTCCACACAGATCTCTTGTTGTTCGCTTGGCTCCAACCTTGAATGCTTTGTTGTTTGGCCTTAGGGAATCTTTATTGGCTTAGTCCCCTCCAACAACTTTAATAATTCACCTGTCACATACCCACTACAACAACCTAGATTTTTCGTCTTTTCTTCGAGGGACAGAATCCCCAAATTTCTATGGGGCCTAGCTCACACCATCCCTTCCCTTATCCTCCTCTATGTGATTGTTGGCTATGACCATAGGCCTTACCAAAAAGGCGCTTCCATCCTTCGCGTTTCGAGATTTCTGTGTGCGAGCTCTCCCCATCTCCCTGTCCCTTGAAACGCTGAAACCCGAAATAGGGTTAACGAGATCCTTGGCTCCCCTTTTCCCTACTCCATGTGACCACCTCAGTGAACACACGCTAACACCAAATGGTGCTACAGAAACTCAAATTTTGAGATTCCTGTTGCAAGGAAACCTTGTTCCTTTAATCCCCGAAAATCGAATGTCCAGTATCATCTGGATCTACGGTCCAAATCGTCGACTTGATCAACGGCCTGGATTAAATCTCAACATTCTACCTTTTAGGATTTTGGCGGGGTCTTCACTCCTATTTCACCGATCTCCAGAACCCCGGTGGCTTTAGATCTTCACCACGCATCCTCTACAAATGGACGGTCCAGATTCTTTCGGGACCCAAAATGTCAATTCCCGAGTTTAGACCCTTGATTAACTGCTAGCGCCTACCTCCTCCTTCTACCACATGACCCTGTCCTGTGACCTAGGGCTCATCCACAGAGCACGTCAGGGTTTCATATACCTAGATTTTGCGACTTGCAAAGACGAGGGGTCTTTCCCTCTGGTTTCCCAGGTGCCGAAATGCTAAAACTTATTCACGCTAAACCAATTCGGGGTTTCGTATACCAGGATTTCGCGACTTGCGAAGATGAGGGGTCTTTCCCTTTGGTTTCATGGGTGCTGAAACACTGAAACTTATTCACACTAAACCGATTAGGGGTTTCGTATACCAAGATTTCACGACTTGCAAAGACGAGGGGTCTTTCCCCTTGGTTTCCCAGGTGTCGCAACGCCAAAACTTATTCACATTAAACCAATTCATGGATTTGTATTCCATGATTTCGTGACTTGCGAAGATGAGGGGTCTTTCCCTTTGGTTTCCCGGGTGCCGAAACGCCGAAACTTATTCATGCTAAACCGATTCAGGGTTTCGTATACTGGGATTTTGTGACTTGTGAAAACGAGGGGTCTTGCCCTTTGGTTTCCCGGATGCCAAAATGATGAAACTTATTCACGGTAAACTGATGGTCCATATCACTCATGGATCAACGACCATGATCACGTCACGATTTCACGAATCATGAGGTCATGCAGTCCTACCCTTTGACCACTCCAAGTTGTGAGTTAGCTAAATGCTACCCGACTACCACGTGTCCTATGTCGATGGACGGTTTCCAATACTTCGGGACTTTCAGGACATTTTTTTATTCCACTCTCCTTCCTATGCAAAGGTTAAGATCAACAGTTAATAGAGCTCTGACAGATCCTTGGATCTATGGTCCTGGATCCCATCACTACTTGCGAAGGATGAAGGGGTCAAGGTGTTAATGCATGTCCTCCTCCTCTAGATCCATCAGTCTTGACTGATATGGGGTATTTCTGAAAGGATTCTGACTGTTTGTCTACCAAATGATGGGCTATTCTCTTTCAATAATTGGACTCACTATCCTTTCTGAACTTGGATCACAAGATTCAACCTCTTGGAGCTTCGAACTCCCACGACTTCGAAACCTGAGAGAACTACTCTTTCTTGTACAAGGTTTCCAGACTCAGATCACATGATCCTTCAAAGAGTTCTTGGGTAATTATTCCTAGGCTTGGTGACCTGACTGAAAATCCTTCCTAATTCATCGAGCTATGAACTTTGTGACAAGGGTAAAGTAAACTCGTGGGTTTACTATAATGAAAGTCTTTTCAAGGAACTCACTCTGTCTCTGGAATGCAAGGAAACTTCCCGAGAGGAGGTTCCTTTGAGAAATCAAACCAGGACATAGCGTGAGTCAAGTATATGGGAAAAATCTCAAGGAAACAGACTCGTCTTTTGAACTTATTCATTCTATACATAAACCAATTATGGTCATATATAAGTATAGGCATGCATCCATTATTCCCAATCAAAACTCAAGGCAATCACTTCTATACAGAAACCATTTATGAGAGTATAAACATGAGCATGCATCCATGATATTCAATTCAAAATACAAGACATAAACACTTATCAGACACACCAGGCATGACGCGACTGTTGAGAGGGGTGCTCATTTCCACCCAACCGTAGGCTCAGTGACTCCAGACGGATTTACCACTAGCCACACCCGAGCTAGACCACGATGCTTTAAGATTCAGTCTCCTACTTCTAGCTCAACAAAAGTCAAGGACGAAGGTTACTCTCCTTTCTACTCTAATCATAACTCCCCCATATTTCCAAAGTTCTTCTAGTTTTTCTTCTGCGATCCCTGTCGCGTGTGTTCCCTCCTCCCTTCCCACACTTCCTTTCTTTCCTTTTTCTGCAAGATTGTGTGTGGCGTGAATTCCCCTGTCCGTGGTCAGGTCTGAGAGCTTCTACGGATGGGTGGTTCACCCCCATCCCCTCATTAACTCTTGAGGATCCTCCCCGCCTACCATCCTGGTGGGTAATTCATTCTAGGATCAGAGAGTTGCTTTGGTCTTTAAGCAAGTAAAAACCAGTACGGTATTGGTTCGATGGAAGTTTACGCAACCATTCTAGGTCCCTTCCACCACCTCTCATTAGCCATCGTGGTCTCTTTTAGCACATCCCCCCCTCCCAGCAGTCACGCAACACATAATCATAACATAATTTACATTCATCAATCTTTTATACAAAGGTCTGTCAAATAAAACATTCACATCTTTGAGTTTGCCATAGTTCTTGGCCAATATAGTTATTTTTACAGACTGGGGGAAACAGTGTTACATCACCCTTACTGCCTTAAAGGAGATTCCAACACAACAAGGGAAAGGAAAGTATGAACCATTTTTTAAGGCATTTGGTCATTATTCAATACCTCATTTCTACATTATTTTGTATGGTAGATCTACTTCCATATATTGCATGTTCATTGGAGATCAGGTACAAGTATGTGTTGCAAGAGGATTGAGTTGCACGTGTAGGTTCATTCCAAACATGGAGCACTCTCTTGGGGATCTATATGATTCTCATTGTCATCCTAGGTAGCTTTAAGATATACAACATTGTTCTTCTAAGTGATTTCCTTCCATTTCTCCTCTCCTTCATCTCCAATGCTCAAGTTAATTAACTCAACAAAGGAGATCAATAAAGTAAATATAAGTTAGTTTGGTTTCCTTTGTTATTTTTTTATTTACTTGTTGGAAAGCCTAATAAAAGTACACTAATTAACCTACAATGATAAATAAATAATTAAGAGTAAAACCTTAATTAATATAATGTTATCATCTCTCCTTTCTCTTCCCTTCTCCTACGGTTTCTCAATTTTTCCTTAAAAGTGAGTAGTGATTCCACTCTATATGTTATGCACTAGACAACCAAAATAACATAGAGAGAGAAAGAAGTAACTCCACGCCTTAATAAAGAGAGAAGAAATTGAGGGAATGAGGGCTTATCTGATGCATTTTACCATGAATGTTTAGTATCTTAACGGAAGCCATCATGGATCATGTGAACATGCATCATCATACTACCTAGTTGCAGGCATGCCAACTTGCAATGGAAACTGAAACCATACTTCAAGCCCCACCCATGAAGGCTCCAGTTCTCATCCATCCTCATCCTAGGGATCACCCAACTCTGACATAAACATTGAAGGTCCAAAAGGTATCTCTAGCAGAAATGGTGGAACGTCGAAAGCAAGGAATCTCCTACTATTGTAATGAAAAGTATTCACCAAGGCATAAATGTAGAGAAGAAAATTTATTCCAGATCGATGCATCAACTTCCTCTCCTTCTAAAGACATCCCATCAGATGAGGCTCTTGACCAAGATGAGGCTCCACCAAGTGATCATGTTGAAGCTCCAGTTTTCACCCTTTTGTAACTAGAGGAACCCCTCATATTGCTTCATTCTCTCTCGGGTATTTCAGCTCCACAGACATTAAGTTCAAGGGCTATATCAAACATCGTCTGGTGGTAATGTTGATTGATAGTGGTAGTGTTGATTGATAGTGGTAACATCGTTTGGTGGTGGATTTTTGAGGGAGCCATGTGGATTTCATGGGGGTAATACCCTTGTTCTTCATTGAGGATGGAACACAAATCTTGTGATATAATGATTTCCCTCTATGGCCCCAGTTCAAATTAAGAAGAGGTGTTAGAATTATTGGTTTAATATTCACATGTGGCCACGAAAAAATCATATGTATCGTTAATGTATTTGTGATCATAGATAAGACCATACTTTAATCAATTATTATCATTTATTCTAATACTATGGATTGGTTAAGTCCAACCTAGTCAAACTTGTACACGTAGGCTCATCAACCCCTCATAGGGGTAGCAACCTACTTGAGTTGTGTATAAATACACCATAACTCTCATTTGTATATCATCGTCTTGTGATATTCTTGATCTCTCTTATGTGCTTTATGCCTAAAGGCATCAATAACAAATCTCTTATTTGTTACTTAACAATGTACTTTACTCTCAATTTCTCTCAATGTGTTCGTCTATATTACGATGTTCTATGATGCCATGTGTCATCATGAATTCGATTGTTCAACCCCCATTATGGTATTAGACACACTATGTAAGTATACATAGTCACCCCTTTATCCCCTTACACACTATAATCCCAACCCCTTTGACCCAAGACACGGCAATTGAACCCTGAAGCACTTCAGGCCTTGACTAGTTACTCATCATTTTTGGCTCCACATCTTATCGTTGTTCATGCATAAGTACTTCATCCTTTTGTTATTGTTACATCTATGTCCATTTTAGGTTTGATGTTGTTAATAATTTTACTTCTTGTCTTTGTTATGGTGAATTCCTATGCTTTCATAAGTCATGTTCAGAGTTCCTGCAATTGTCTACATTCAAGACATTAATTAATTTTACCATCATCTCATTGGAATAATAAGAATGTTTGATAATAATGAATAAAAGAATATTTATACCAATGGTTGAAATAATTCTTGCATATATTATTTATCAACTATCATAAGATTATTGAAAGTGTCGAGTTTATTCTACAATGAAAACACTGCATTCTCTAAAATATGTAATGTACTATGCTATTACAACACTTCTCAAATAATATCATACATGAAGACAAACATTGCATATTTGGTTGTTTAAGTAGGGTTGAATTAAATTTTGATGATGATGAGTATTTTGGACAATAGATTAAGTAAAATTTGAAGTAGTAAAAATTCATTCATGTTGGGTAAAACATTGGTTGCAGAGAAATGCCATTTAAAATGTCGTGATTGCGACATAAATCTTCACAAATGTGGCAAGAATGGCGTATATGTCACAAACATGGCAAGAGAGACGCACTATCCCCATAACATTGTGACCATGAACACAACAACCCCTTAATACACTATGATTCCTGATGCAATCACACCTAACATATTACAACCCCGAACACACTAATCCTCTAATACACTATGGTTGGCATTAACCCATTTGATTCCAAACACAATCATGATTTAATATATTGACCCAATCCCATGAACCTAGTAACCCACTAGTCATATTTGACCATTGTTAATTATATTGACCATGGTTGATGCATGACCCCATGAACCTCCTAACTATTTAATCCCATTGAACCCATCTCATAACCCCTTGACCCACTAACTTCATCGAAACATACCCACT
>JZKD02S2179550.1:195590-208389 GCA_000966675.3 Picea glauca
ACCTACACTTGTTCTAAACCTGCAACTAGCACACTAGTTTCCATTAAGGCTTAAGGAAGCTTTTCTCATGATACCATTTTACTACTCACTTGGCATCCAACCTCTCAAGTAATCAGTGCTCTGACACTGAAATTTTCATGATGGTCCCAAAAAGATTCTAACCCTTTACACACTATAATCATTTACCCCTATAACTCATGACATGAAAATCACACCCTAAAACATTCTAACCACTAACTACTATGACCCCAAAGCATCGTTATTATAGAAAACTTGTCGCAACATCCGTCAAATGCAACATATTTATAGATTTTGAAACGTCGCAATTTTGACATAAAAAAAACCTAAGTGACCGTTAGTATTTTGACTTGGTCAACATACTAAGGTGACCATTGGAGGGGAAAACCTAGTTTCCAAAACGTCGCAATTGCGACATCAATCTTCACAAATGTGGCAAGAACAACGTCTATGTCACAAACGTGGCAAGAGAGACGTTCCGGTGGAAAACGTGGCAAGAGAGACGTCAACGTGGCAAGAGAGACATCAACGTGGAAAGATCGACGTTATCGGGCAATATGATTTATTTTTTTTAAATTTCCTCTATTTTGCAACAATATGGACAATTTTGTCCATAACACCGCAAATAAAACGTCATAAATTTTACAATATGTACTAGTGAAAATTCAAAAATTAAAAATTTACAATTCAAACATGCAAAGAAAACAAAATTCAAAAATTAAAAGTTTACAATAAAATATATGTACAAATTTAAAATAAAATATACACATGTACCATTTTAGATAAATAAAACAAGTTTTGATTAAATCAAAATTGACATACATACCAAAAGAGTTAAGTCTCATCCTCCAACATACTCCTTTCCACCAAATATAATGTAAACATATTTTCCACCAAATATAATTTAAACATCTGTAACAATAAAAAAAATAAAAAAAAAAACAAATAACACATATTAGCATATATACTTTAACTAAATATTAAATAAACAATAAGAAATAATAACATACCCAACCAGAGTTAAACAAATTTAACATTTTCCCTCTCTTTTTATTACACTTTTTTTACACTTTTGTTAAACCAAACTTCCATCACAAAGTTCCAAAACTTCCAAAATAGTTACTCTCCACATTAAGCATACTTGATTTAAACAATTTGTAAAATCTTATCCAAAATCTTAAAAAAAATTAAAGAGAAAAATTGTGCTCTTGGTAAGAACTTTTTGTGTTCAAAGTTAGATAATAATTTGAAAATAAATATAGAATTGTATATGCAGTGTATGTAGAAAGTTCACAAATCTCCATATTAAGTCATTCTTCCAATGAAATACTTATCTCCTTGTGGATAAAGTCTCAAATCCTTCAGGTGAAATTCTCATCCCAAGTGATCTTATTTACTCAGCAGTAAAATACTAATCTCCTCGGTAGTAAAATACTTCTCTCCTCTTCTACAGTGGTCATATACTCAAATTCTATAATGCCCCTTCAGATTAAAGGACTCATAAATCTCCATATTAAGCCATTCTTCCAAGAAATTAGTTATATCTATGAAAGTTCACAAATCTCCATTTTAAAAACCATTCTTCCAAAAAATACTTATCTCTTCTTTTTTCGGGGGAATATATGTTCTCGTATAATCTTTCATGTACATGAAGAAAACACAAATCTGCACATATATTAAGTCATTCTTCAAAAACCATTTAAATCTTTCATCTTTGGGATGTATTCATATTACATATAATTAAATGCTCTTTGAAATTATATGCGAGCTAACTCACATATAGTAGCATAGCTTATTTGTAAATCTATTTGAATGTTGGTTTTTGTTGTTAGTAACCAATTTAGTTAAGAGTTTGACAATACCCTGGCAAGAAGGAATTAACTTCGTTGTATGCAGAAAACACAAATGTCCATACTATGCCATTCTTGGACAAGAAGGCAAGAAATGCAATTGAAGAAAAATTAGAAACTTCATCTTTTTTGATGTGGGATAGAGTCTGTTCTCAAATAATAAAATGTTCAAGTTCAAAATTAGTTCTTCATCATAATATAAACATAAATAAGTTTGAATGTACCATTTAAGACAACGATAAGCTTATATAGGGGTTCTAATTATTTAAAAATAATTTATCAAAGCATTGAAATTTTATAAAGACACTAGTTTAGTAACCCTATGAATAGGAAAGCCTAAACTAAAAATTTGAAAAAAAACAAAAATTTGAAAAAAAGTAAAAAAATATAAGCTTATTCAACAAAAATAAGCTTGAACACTTATATATATAACCCCAACATAAAACCAAATTAAAACTCATTAATATGCAATTAACATACATTTATGAATCATCATGAATAGACGCATCCTTCCCAGGTATGGATGTTTCCTCCACTTCCTCATCAATCCTAATCTCCCACACTCTCTTCTCCACATTTTGTTCAAACACACTTTCAGGGACTATCTTCTCCATATTACCCTATATAACACATTTCAAATTTGAAAATTTGAAAATTAAATTTAAATTTTTTTGACACATTAAATTGTAGTTTTAAATTTTGAAACATGTAATGCCTATGATATGTCAATCTATGATTCAATAAATTAAATGTTGTTTAAGAAATTCTTCTTTTAAATTAATAATTTAAATGGAAATTTACAATTTTAATATATAACTGAATTTGTTCTCAACATACAATGATACATGTGAACTCCCACCCTCTTCAAACTCTCTCAATCAAAATTGAGACAAGCCTGTGCAAGTAGTAGGAGATGGAATAGGGATCTTTGAACAACACAACTAAGAACTAAATCCAGGATTCAATGTGTTCACATTTATACAAAATTATAAATGTCATGTTGTTGATCTTATTCAAAAGATTGGAGATTGGAAAACTAAAGTGCTCATCTATGGATATTAGAAAACACATACCTGATTCAACCCATCCAAATTTGAACTTGTGGAATCAAGTCCCCTATTTACTAGAAATTCATTTAACATATCTCCAAAATGCAATTAATGAAAATAACAACTCAATTATTTCTATATATACAATGACATGTATTTAGATCTAGAATTAGAAGTAAACTAACCTAAAATGTGTCAAATATTTACTAACTAGAACACATACCAATCTTTTGTTTGGTTTATCATTCAGAATGACCTCCTTCCAACCATCAAGGAAAAATTTTGCATGCTCCTTAAGATCTTCTACTGACATGGTATGTAACTCTGCATCTATTTTATAAACAAAAATGGCCCGAGAATCGGCTTTCACTCACTGACAGTTAAAACCAACATCAACACCATAAAAAATCAATTCTAAAGTTTCCCCGATTGCATTCCTAGTCTCTTTGCCAACCTATAATGAAGATCGCAACTCTGAATGTGAAGTAAATGCCCTTGTTGGGAGAAATACTAAAGGTCGTGGAGGCCTCTGCAATGTCGCATTTCGATACGCCCATTTTCGATCATATGTCTATACTTTACCATCCCATAATAATTGGACGATAGACTAGTATAATCAAGGTGCATGTCCATGAAAAACTCTACATAGAAGTTTCTAGAAAATTAATGTGAAACCTCATCGTTCCACGACAATTTCTCATATGCTACCAAAAATATTTTATACAGATGTCTTGCTATGTTGGGGTGCTTAAAATATTGCACCTTTAACATCTTTTGCTTTGGCCCATATTTGAAATTAAACATCAAAATTGTGTTTTCTTTTGAAACTTTATTTTTTACCACATCTCATTTATCAGGTCCCATCACCTCTGACTTTCGCTACCTCATCAAATCAATAAAATTGTTAGTGGTTGGCCCCATATTTTGATATGCATCCATAAAGTTTTGTAATGAATGAAAAAAAATATGCAAGCTTTGTTTACTCTCCCGAGGGAGATCCAAGATCCTCAAATCATTTTCCAACCTACTTTTAACACATGAGCATCGCTCAAGGGTCATTTCTTTAGTAATCTCTTCCCACAGAAGCTCATCATCAACATCCAAAGGATAGGTCGATGGAGGCGTGCAATCTTATGTTTCTTGATAACGTATCCTCCTAAATCCACCTTCACCCTCTTCATCAACATTAGAATCTTTGTGACAACCACTCTCTCTTTCATTGTCTTCCCTTGCACTAAACTCATTCTCTACACACACATTTGAAAGTAATTACAACATTTAACTTGACTTAAATATAAATAGACAAAATACAACAAAAATACACAAAATCAAATAAAATTACCAAAAAAAGATTATTGTCCTGATATATTCCCTGCATTCTCAGATGTAGGAGTATCAATGCGTAACCTATCTAAGAAGGTTGCATCCATAACACTTTCTTGAGACATTCTCGATTTGATCTATTCGCAGACTCGTTTGATAATCTCCTCTAATGAGATTGTCGTTGGTCACTTGGAGTCTTAGTCAAAGAAGGGGTTCCTCTTCTTCCATCTTGGGATATCCTAGAGCGTTTGTGAGGAATGTTTGGAGACTCTTGTCTCGACATCTCACCTAAATATCTATCCTTTGGAAATCCATGAATATTAAATTTCATAAGTTTTAGAAAGATTAAATGGAAATACTAAATTTATAACACAAGCATTTAAGAACATATATTGAAAAAACTAGAACAACTATATTTTTTACAATCATTGACAAAACATTTACTTAAAAATAAAACAATAAACAATACCACATGATACATTTTGCTACTATCCTCTTAGATATATGCTCAGAAAAATCTTCAAGGGATCATTGATCAAACCCTCAGGGCAGATCTCATCATGACACATGGAACAAATTGCCAAGGAGAAATTTTAGGGTTAAACATTAATAGACTAACCAGCAACATACACATGTGGCACCAACAATATAAGAGAATGGAAACATACTCAAGGTGGCATTAGCAAGGAGATAAATAGGACAACACCAGAAAAAAAATGAGGAAGGTGACACCAGCAAGTAGAACCAAAATACCCAAACAATAACCAAGAAGAGATCTCTAGTAAGATGGAAAATACCAAGAAGAGTGGTCGTAGACACACAATTAAATAATTACATAAGTAAAGAGAAGGGATCCAAAGTCAAGGAAACTAACTTTCTTTAGGAAAAAGAAAAGAACAAAACCCAAAACCCACACAACAATTAAGGGGGGCCTAATTCAAGCAAGGGTGTGTTTCAACACAAAGTCAACAATTAAATTCTTCCAAAGTCAAGAAGGCTAAATTTATTTAGGTAAAGCACAAAACCAAAAACCCACACAACAATTAAAGGGAGCATAAGTCAAACAAGGGTGATTCCAAGACAAAGTCAACAATTAAGTTCTTCTTGAATGAAAAAATGTCCATATGATTCTCATGATAAGCTTCTTTACTATAAGCTTCTATCATATCGACATACAAGGAAGAACAATAATGTGATCATTCTCTTCTTAACTACTCCTAGGTCTCATGGAACATCTCGATAAAGAAAAGAATCACACATTATCTCAACTTGGTACTTAACAAAAAACAAAATAAACCGAAAAACCAAAGGAAGATTAATAATGTGATCATGTTCTTCTTTTAATGTTATTTAGTTTATACATATGTTGTTCTTCAATAATGGGACAAGCTCTAATTCAATCCTATCCATGTACATGGACAAGTCCAAATTTGGATCTATCATCCCATCTGATAAATATAAATTTTACCTCTACTTGCATGTGCCCGATATGGTCTAGGTGTTGTTGTGTCTTTGTTTTTACTTTATTGTGTCTGCATCCTATTGTGTTCATAAATTTTTAATTTATAGGAGGTTCGGACATGTCCCTGTACATGGACAGGGCCAAAAATTTTCCTATCCATGCCCATGTACAAGTCAAATGGGATTATCTATGTTTTATATTATAGATGTTGAGGCCAAGGTTAATAACAATCTTGAAATGGTTAGGTGGTCGTGTCAATTTGATCTCCAGGTAAATCTCTAGAAGTTGACTAAGTAGCATCCTAGCTAATTATAATTCCACTAGGTCAAGATATAAAGCCTACACCAACACTAGTAGAAGATATAGTAAGCTAATTAACACAAAGCTAGGTCATCATGGTACCGGAACAATGATAACTATGAGGAAGCAAGTCCATTGAATAGGAATACTACTAACCTCTGTCCTATTTGTCCAGTTATAGTGAAAGGTTGTTGTATGAGTTATAACATAGGGTCATGAAGCAACTGACATGATTGTTAACTACAACAGGCGGTATATAATAAGAACTAAAGGCAATAGCTTAACCTATAATACAAGGGGAATAGAGTCATTCTATTACTATGATATCAGTAATACAAGAACAACTTAGCTTAAGGTTCAACAAGGTGATATGATGTTACCTATTTACCATAATCAATACATATTGTGATATTAATCTTATTTCTTATTAATTACATGGGATATCACTAGAAAGCAATGGCACTAAGTATCAATACCTGTATTACACTTGTATGTGATTCCAATGCTTGTGTCATAAGGTATTACCCTTATTTTCACCTATCACCATTATCGAGTAGTGTGTATATTCCCTTATTTCCCTAATCAACACTGTGGAATAGTGATAAGTAGTATGTGTTCATTACAGATAGCTTAGGTATTACTTCAATATCAATGTGATTATCATATACATTAAGTGTTACTTAGTGTTATATATGGTTTATATAAAAGTTCAAGATCAAAGCTATGATATTAGCTCTATGGGTATAATCAATACAGATCCATATATTATGCATATTACTTAGTTGTATCAATACAGTTAAACATGCTATCTTAAAAACAGAGGCTTTATCTAAGCTATTCACATACATCACATGTGTTCATTTTCAATACTATGATTCCAGTCAAAGTTGATCAACACTAATATAGAAGCAATGCTAGTATTATGCACACTAGTATTACCCTTTAAGGAATACTAGTATTATGCATAGTTAATACTATTCAATGGTACTAGTTATGAAAACAAGATTCACCCTTGTCACAACAGAGCTCATATCTCTAATCTGTGTTGATCTGTTTGATTTTCCTCATATATGCATTGTTCATTTACTTATATTCCCATATCTATGGTATGCTCATACAGTAAATCTTCGCATAGTATGGAGCAAATAAGGCAGAGAGAATACCAAGAAATTTCTAACTAGTATATGTGCCACATTAGTGTAAATACAAAGGGTAATAGATCACCAAATATAATGTATGAGGTCTCATAGAGGGCTTGTTGTGGTCTCATGTCATATTAGCTCATTACTTCATCATGTTCAACACTATACAGTTAGCTGGTATGATTACAACAAGTTTGATTCATGTTTCTGTACACTTACTTTATTCCTATTGTTTCCATGATATTGAGTTTGTTAGACTAGCTAATACACCAATCACTATGTTGTAATTAATGGGAAACATACACTTATAGGGAGAATACATGGTATTGTAACTCGGATTAAAGATGGTATTGTAATCACATCTATTACTAAAAGCTTAGATATGGTATATGTCATGACATATTAGTAATAACATGTATGATAAGATGTATACCATTGCCTATATATGTGAAATGGAGATCTGTATTATCTAACGGTAATACTTCTATGATTCAGGTAGTCTATGATTACTGTATGCTTCACTAGTATGTACACTATAACTAGGAGTGATGCCCAACTTAGATACGATATATGTCATGATATATTAGTAATAACACATATGATAAGATGTATACCATTTCCTATATATGTAATATGGATCTGTATTAACTAATGGTAATGCTTCTATGATTCAGGTAGTCTATGATTATTATATATTCACTAATATGTACACTATAACTAGGAGTGATGCCCATCTTAGCTCCAAGTAATACGAATGATCCGGGGAATTACAATGGAATCAGATTAATCATAGGATAGTTAAAGTTCATAAGATAATAGAAGCAAAGACCTATCATATTTACATAATATAAGCATAGTCATGGTCACACTGTATTACTATCGATCCTAGTTATATGAGCATAGTGACCAGGACTCTTCTATATCAATTACACATGTTATAACTATCATATATTATGGGATTCCTTATCCTTATTACTCGTATTGAATAGTGTAAATAGAACTATTACTATAAGAAACACTATAACTATACTAGTAGCATCATTAACAAGGGTCTTACAAAGGGCATACTCTTATCCAATACATATGGGTTTTACTTACTCTGATTAAGAGAGAGCTAAAACAATGGAATTGGCTTCATATCTTACTTGTATGAGCTATGTGAATATTGCGATATAGTTAAGAGTGTAGAGTATAAGTCTAAGGTATAGGCCACTAATCTCTGTATGTTCTTCATGGAACACTATGGCTATTATCTCTACCACCCTGTATCAGAGTATGAATATCAATTCCCCTTGTTCATATGTTACCATATTCACCGGTAAATATTACACAACTCCTCGGGTCTGGTATTAATAGTATCTATACCATATAAGCAGTATGTTCATGTTATCTGTAATGGGATTAGTTCATGTCTATCACCTATACTTTCCAAATTGACTCCTATTATGTGCTAGATGTTATTGTGTTCACTAGAATAAAGGTCAATGGAAGTAATACTAACATAGAATTACAAGTCACACTACAGCTCATACCTTGAATTACAACAAGAGAACATAGAGCTATACATGGTGTGTTTCATATTAGTTGAGATCGAGTTGTTATTACAATAGCTTACATGATTTGATTATTATCAGTATTAGTATTGATTTAAGTTATATTACCTTTATTAGGGAAACTACGTATATGGTGTGTACATCTTATTCAGATAAAACATAGATAGCTATGGGTTTTAATAAGGACACAAAATGTGAAGCTTAAGCATATCATAGGTAAGAGATTGATTAAGTTAAACAGGATAACATAGCCCTTACTAACATGAACTCAATATAACAGGTATGATCGTAACTATCAGATAAACAAGCAATTGATTAGAATGATTAACATTAATACGTATATACCTTTATCGTAACCATGTGTTAGTCTATAATGGTCATAGTGTAACACATAGCCTTTACTAAGCTAAGGGATAGGGTCGAATATGGCCCTGTCCATGTAGAGGGATAGGCTTGAGTTTAGGCATGTCCATGTACATGGACAGGGCCTCACATATATTATATGTGAGCTATCTCACATATATATTATATGCATCACACACACACACACACACACACACACACATGTGTGTGTGTGTGTGTGTGTGTGTGTGTGTGAATGTGTTTGTGTGTGTGTGAGATAAATGTTTAATTAACCCAAATATAAATTTTATTTTAAATCATAATTTCTCAATAAAAAAATTTAAATTTCATATAAAAAATGTTAGAAACCATAATTGTACATTGACTATAAACAACAGTTCCAAAATAATATAGTAAAAAAATATTCTAACATTTATAAGAATTTAGTAAACATTGCACCACAAGATTGGTGTCAATTTCACCATGTAATAATCTTCTACTTTTGTATTATATTTCAACAAAGAATAAAAAAATAAAAATCTGTTTTAACATTTATCAAAATTTATTAAACATTGCACCACAAATTGATTTCAATTTCACCATGTAATAACTATTTAGTTCTATATTATGTTTCCAATAAAAAATAAAATAAAATATGAAAATCCATCCAATACAAATAATACAATCTCAATATAAAATTGTAAGATTACTAACTCGATATTTAAATCATTATCACACAATCTCGATATTTAAATCATTATAACACAATCTCAATGTAAAAAATTAAAAATATTCACTAAATATTAATCAACACAGCTTTGAGATTTGCAAATCACAACATGTCTAAGGTACTGTTGCCACCATTTCACCTTGTTTTCACTAATTTTCAGTGGTCAACAGTGGCCTAGGAATGAGTTCAGGGAGCTTGAACTTTTAGTGCATAGGAATCAGCCTACAGAATTTGCGAGCAATAGACCTTCCTAATATCTCGGCACCCGAACTATCAGGGAACAAGTTGGTTCTCTATGCTTGGTGGTAGATGTTTTAATTTCCTTCTTCTTTCTTTTGAACCTAAGTACTTGTCTTCTGCTTTCTTTTTGTATCTCAACCTAAATGTTTCCTTAGCAAAGACCTTAAATTTGTGAGATTGGAGAACACCACAATAATTTTCTCCTTTGTATATTTCTTCATTCTAAATAAGCAACAACAGTAGCCATGCATTTCAAATATTTTCATCAAAATGGAAGCACTTGCTGGCTTGAAATAAGTAACAATAAATATTAGTAAGCAAAGTACTTTAAGGGAAGAATATGGGGTTTTCTTCTGATAAATATATTTTCTTCATTTAAATTATTCAATTTAGAATCTTTTACTAAATTATTTAATTGATAATATTTTAATCATGGGTCAAATTTAGAATGAAAAATTTACCCATAATTTAAAATGAACCTTTCCTTATCATTTATCATTATTGTTTTGAGTTTACAGACTGATTCACAGACATCAAAAACCTAAAGGACAAAGGAACCTATGAAAATATTGCCTTTCCATATAAGCATAACATCGGCGTTCTCACTACACATATATCTGGTGACATGTATAGATCCATGTACATGATCCATGCTCATGTAAGTTCCTCTTTTCTCTAATTTTAGTAACCATCATGTATAGGGTACTGCAGTCATGTGTTTATTTAGACAGTTCATTATTATCTAAAACTACTAAAATAGTGTATAACCTTCATCGAAACATAATTTTGTCAATCCTCCAAACATAAAATGCACTACCTATGTATTTGGTAATGGTAAGTTGTATTTGTTTAGTATATCCTTGGGTACTGGTGCTTATGGATATGCTCTCTATTCTATTTTTTCATCCTAATGACGTTAAATTGGTGAATATAATTGCAGGAAGCAACAAAAGCAGCGATTGAAGCATTTAAACTAGTGATTGGGGACTTGGTTATGTATTTTGCATCCTCACAGTGTCTCATGTAGTCTACATTGAAATTAGTAATTTAGAACCCTTTCACCTTAATATTTCCCTCTCGATAAAGTTTATCTTTATAGCTCATTTCCTCTAGACAATTTTAAATAACCCATTGATAAAAGGAGACTCATTTCCATCAAGTTAAGCCTTATCTAAGTGCAGCATCTTCAAACTCAGCAATTTGTCGAGCGTTGGAGTGTTGCTGAGAGAATGGGAGAAGAGTATTGTATTATGCAAGCATGCACAAAACACATATATTAGCTAGGACTCTTTGAAAATTTACCGCATCTATTGAAACATCCATACACTTTTCAACAACTCTCGATTAGAATTTTGTGAATTAAATCTCCTAAATATTGTTTAACAATTTGATGGTTTGAAAGTGTATTTGAGAAGGTAAGAGTTAGTTTACATTTTAACTAATAATATTGTTGTGTCTAATGCTTCTAATGGTAAATATTTACAGTTAATTAAATTAACAAGATTTACAAAAATTTACCTAGCAGGACGCCCACAGCTCCAAGACCCGCCCGCCCGCAACTCCAACATCCACTCGACCGTTTGTCTTCCTGGGCACAATGAAGACATGCAACACTATCACCATGACCATGCTATCGTAGCTCCACTATCGCAAATCCACCCAACTGTCTGACAGTGCAATCGCCAACAGAATCAACAACAACTATCGCCAACACTATTGCCAACTGTAACATCCTGCTCTGGCACACTGAGTGAACTTATTCTTTGAGGACACTTGCTTGCAAGTGATCCGGATTATTATGATATTAAAACATTTGTCTTTGATTATGATGCGTCATGAGTAGATGACATGTTTTTTTACTACATTGACATAAACAGGTGCTATTGACTCGGTTTTTCTGAGTGTGCAAGGTTTTGGACCTTGAGGATGCAGAGACATCGATGGAACCCCTTGGACTCTGTGTTTTGTCAGGGAGTGTGTTATTGGGGTTTGATTGATTTACTGTCATATTAGTACATTTTATTAGATGATATGATGTGGACATGTTCTGACATGATTTGTTGATGATGCAGGATGACAATAGCTTGCCGACCAGACTCACATATGGAGAAAAGGGGTCACACATGACTACCAGAGAGGTTGAGGGAGAGGTGTGGACAACAACCCTGCCACAACCTACTAACACTCTCATCATGGCTCGAACTGTAGGTTAACGATTACCTAGTCCGAGAGGACCCATGATGTCGTGAGGGCAGACTGCGACAGTCACTCACGATGATTCTAAAGGGCGCGCAATAAGGCGAGGGCATTATTCCTTAGAAGCCCTTAGTCTCCCACAAGTTCACCTGGTGAAGTGTTAACTCCAGGGGTTATTGATGTCTACCAATCAGTCAAGAGGCGAGTGGCACCCTTGGAGCACGTGGTGCATCCTGAAGGGCATGTGTTAAGAACCTGAATAGATCTACAAATATAATCACCACAAATATTGAATACACAATAGATCCACAAAGCAAGATAGAATAAAACACACTTTATTATTACCAAACCCTTGAAGTAGGGCAACACCATACAATGGATCCTATTATAGAAGGGATCCTCTCCTGTTCACTTGCCTCTTCGAGGGGGCAACCTCCTAATGAGCTTCAGTTCCAAATACAATACTTCTCTTCATGTCTCATTACATTGCTTGAACCCCTTTATATAGTGTTACCATCACTTAAGAACATTCTAGAGGAGGAATTTTCTAGAAGTAGAACCTTCTAAGAAGTCCTCTTACATTTATTATATCTA
>JZKD02S2179550.1:208439-228781 GCA_000966675.3 Picea glauca
ACCAACTCCAAATGATGCTCCAAAGACTGACACCTATCATGTGGATCCAAATAAGAAGATCCATCCACATAGTGGAAAAGGGTCATAGCAGAATCTAGAAGGAATAATACCACTACAGAATATGCAGAATGAACGCTGGTAACTAGCTCCTGATGTGGGACATTGATGTTCTCTACAGAAGGTGGAGTAGAGTCATCAAATAAAATATGGAAGTGGTTTTCATCCCAGAAATGACAACTATCCATATATCAATCATCACAATCATCCTCAAAATCATACCAAACATATATTTATTGATTATATTCATCCCTGATGATGTCTTCCATAATAAATCTCTCCTGCATGCTATCCAATGAACTACGAAGACTATTATTGAGGCCATCTGCAAGGTCATGAAATTTGTCATGCAATGTGTCATACAATTGAGATTTGAATGCTTCAAGAATTTATTTGAGGTTTTGAGAAGAAATAGCCATCTTATCACCCTATGAACCCTTCGGTCCCACAGCCGTCATGAAAAAACCCAAAAAAAATAGAACAATAAGTTACAATAGAAAATCGCGGTTTTTTCTGAAAAAAACCCTAATAAACTGTTGAATTTAAAATGCTCATAACTTCACTTCCCGGACTCTGTTTCGGCTGATTTTTTTTTTTTTAATTGGTTGAAATTGTGAGAGGAACTCATATCTGTAATTGTTTTGAGAAAATTCGGCCTCTATATACTACAGAAATAAAAACAAATCGCACCGTCGTCCGCGGAAAAAACCCTAAAAAATTGCAGATTTTAAAACTTCAATATCTTGACCTTTCAGACTCCGTTTCGGGCGACTTTTTTTTTCAAATTGGGTGTTTTTATGAGAGGAACTCAGATATACAACCTATTTCTGCAAAGTTGTCACATAAATATACTGAAAAGTTATGTAATGTTGCGGCCCTCTTTTTTCTTCTCTGAAAAAAAATCTACAAAAATAAAAAATATTTGCCCACAATGTCTTTTAAGGAAAGTGATCTGATACCACTTGTTAAGAACCTGAATAGATCTACAAATATAATCACCACAAATATAGAATACACAATAGATCCACAAATCAAGATAGAATAACCACACTTTATTATTACCAAAACCTTGAAGTAGGGCAACACCATACAATGGATCCTATTATGGAAGAGATCCTCTCCTGTTCACTTGCCTCTTCGAGAGGGCAACCTCCTAATGAGCTTCAGCTCCAAATACAATACTTCTCTTCATGTCTCATTACATTTCTTGAACCCTTTTATATAGTGCTACCATCACCTAAGAATATTCTAGAGGAGGAATCTTCTAGAAATAGAACCTTCTAAGAAGTCATCTTACATTTATTATATCTAATTACTCATTTATTATATATAACTACCATAGTGGGCCTTATTTAATAATATAGTGGACCTAGTCCACCTTACATTGAATGACCTCCACTATTATCACTATGGGCCCTCTGGGCCCCCCCACTACCTCTCTAGCTACCTTACATTCATGCAAAGGAAACAAAAGAGGCGAGAGGCAACCTTGGAGCACGTAGTGCATCCTGAAGGGCATGTCACATTGATAATAATGGAGGTATGAACCTAGATATACCTAATACATTTAACACATTAAGAAATGTTTAAACAACTTCCCTAATTAAAATGTCACCCAGTTCAGAATCTAAGTTCTAAGTTTAAAATTTCACTAGGAGTAAAATTTTGTCTACCTTTAAAAAAAAAATCATTTATATAAAAAGTAAAATAATAGAATTTAAAACCACTTAAGTAATAAGTTTGGCCTTCATAAAAATTTTAATAACATGAATAGAGTAAGAAATTAAATAAAATCAGTGGATATAAAATGTAAAGAAGAAATTAATTAGTTTAACTTTTGATAGTCTAAAAAGATACTAAATTATAATAAAAGGAAAGAGAGGTTAACTTGCACAATTGTCACTTTTGGCTCTAATAAAAAGGGGAAAGAAGGAAATATAAAATTTAGGAAACTAGGAAATGGAGGTAACATAAAAAGGGAAAGAGGGGAACTTATGGTAAAAAGCAGGAGGTCAACTTAGTAAAGAATCTGCATTTAAGAACCTTCTAAATTGAACTAAATTAGCAACTTCATAATAGGGAAAGCCTTTAAAAACTATAAGGGAATCTAGGGACACCTAGGAGTAAATTTAGGAGTAACTCTAGGTGGGTAAGAGAAATGAGACAATTAATAAATTAAAGAAATTAATTATCGGAGGAAAGTGGGGGATGGATGACACTTGTACGAAGGAGAAATTTTTAGGAATTTTTATTAAAACTTAAATTAAATAAGACTTGGGGAAAGATTGGGAGTTCAAAAACTCTATAAAAGAGAGGGAGGAGAAGGAAGAAGGGAATCGATTGTTAATGTAACATTACGCTGCAGGAATTGTGACTTGACTAATTTACTTGTGGGAGTTAGGATTTCCTATCTCGGAGAGGACTGGTAGCTCGGCCTTGCGAGGTGAGCTAGGAGCTAGACGTACCATATAGATAGTGTGTGGTCCCTTTGCGGCTTGGGGGGCTAAGGGGGAAGAAAAGTACCCCTAGTGTTGGCTGGGAGGGACCAGTGAGGTCTCAACGGTCAGCGAGCGGGAGCTGCACGGAGCGCGCGGACATCATTCGAGGTGGGCAATAAGGTAAAGGTACGCTCATTTATTTTGTAGAGTGAATGTATTTGGATTTGTGATTTAGATCTGCATACGTATTGGGTAGGTAAACCGATTGTTTGACTTACGTCCTTCAGTACGGCCTTGGCATTGGATTATCTCGCTTCCTTGTTGTTTAATTTCTGCACCTAGACTGATATAACCCCTGTGATCCCTTCGATGAGATATCCTTAGAGCCCTAGCCTTCCCTTCTATTGTCAGCATTTTTTTTTATGTGTATTCGGAGATGAAATTATTTAACTTTAATATGTGTTTAGTTCTGGTCGGATTGACTAGTTTTTATGACTTCGACGATTGTGATAGGTGATCACTGCAAAATTTTGTTCCTGATTTTGTTTGATGAAGAACCTATCCCTGCATTCCTCTGCTGTCATGACGATTTTACACTTGGCTGTGTTTTAAAGCTTGTTGGATAATTCTATGAAACGTTCTAAGTATTGTTGATAACTAAACTCTGCCTTTATAGTAACGAATGTTAGGCTCTGCGCTCGCATTCTTGTTGACCAGGGATTGGCTTGTCCTCTACATTTTTATTTTTATTTATTTTTAATGGCTTATTACCCTGAGTTAATCGCCGGTCAGGCAATGGGCGAGTCTCAATTTCTGCTATAAAACCCTTTTTATTTTCTACACTACCACCTTAGATCTATTGTAATTTTTGAGGTAGTGGTTAGTTTATCAGGGAGTTCTCGTTGCCATATATCCACTGGTTTAAGTTTGAATTTACACCTGGGTGATTCCTTGAGTGATTTCTTTTACCTTGTGTCTTAATCACTTAGCTAACGAAATTAAACTGGGTAATTAATTTTCTTACTGGAAAAATTGTCCTTGTCTGTGATTGGGTTGAGATGAATGTGTTCACCCTCCCTTACTGTCACCACCTTGTTCTTTACCAGTTGTTTCATCTCCACTACCGGATCACGATTTCATTTGTGTTGCATGGATCTAACTGTTACTGCGTTGCCTTGAGGGCATTTGTCTGCGCTATTGAACCACCTTTTATACATGCGCACGCACGACAGCTTCTGTTCATGAACCCATGTTTTAAATTGATTTTGATTAGAATTTATCGATGCCAGTACCAAAGAGCCTAAGCCACAGCTATAGAATTGATCGTTCTGTTAGGGATCTTGTGTTGAAGTTGTTTCCATTCTTGGGACAACGATTTACTTATGCCTGTTGCCAGTCGATGTTCCTTCCTTGAATTATGTAAAAATTTAGTACATTTAAGAGCTCCTTGCAGCTATCTCCAGGCAGCAATTATCAAGGCCGTAATCTCTTTAATGCTGACAACAGTAAACTTTATCTTTATGAAGTGACAATGGATATGGCAGTAACCTTTTAGTTTTATAGGATTTCTTTCTTTATTTGACAGTAAATTTGTAGAACCTTAAATGTTTTGACCCACCTATTCGCCTTGCTATTTGGAACAAAATCTACACCTGTGTGTGAGCTGAGTTGCCTTGTTTTTATTTTTGTATATAAAAATAAAAAATAAAAAATAAAAAATAAAAAAACTAAAAGTTTTCCTATGGTTGCGCTTGGAATTGAGCGCCCCATTTAAGACATCCTAAGTCCGAAACTAATTTGGGTGCTTTAATCAGAGAGAATCCTCATGTTTTATTAAATCATGATTTATTTCGGAGCCTTATTTCCTCAATAAGACAAGATTTTATGACAAATAGATAGAGATGTAAGATTTTTTATTCCATTTATTGAATGAGGAATGATTGTGATAGGGTAGCAGTCAAAGGTTAAATACTTGTTTAATCTTATTCTTAAGTTTTTTTTTACTACTGTATCAATTTCATTATTGATTGTACTTTAGGGTAAATTATTTTATTATTATTATTTTGAGTTTTATTTATTTATTGTGGAAATAATTTATTCATATAATTGAAACAATAAAAATATACAAAATTGGGTAATGATGACTATTGTAGAAAATGATGTTCTGTTGATAATGGTACAAATATTTTTATTATTAAATGGTTGAAATTTGATTGGTTATATGATTAACTTAGGATTTAAAAGGTCGCCAGAAGTAGTTTGTAAGTCATGTCAAATTAGGATGTTGCCCTTGATAAACTAGACTTGAATTTAAAGTGCAATACTGTTATTTAGATTTTGAAGTTTAACCCAATTTAAGGTCAGACTTGCTGCATTAATTGTCATTGTCTTGTAGTTGATTAAAGGTACACTCCCAAGCAACATTGTATTAGTAGTGAGTAATTTAAATGAGTTAATACTGATTCACTATCACAAATTTCCTTAATTGGATAACCCTGTTGACTGCGATATTGATGGTTATGTTTTTGTCTTTAGCCTAGTAGGTTGGGTCTGCTTGTTTCGGGTGGTATGTAGACACCTCCATGTTCCTCAAAACAGTCGCCAGCCCTGAGACCTTAAATGGTTAAAATCGATGGGAACCTGGGCTTGAGCGTTGCTTATGTGTCTTGGAGCTCCTAACCATTGCAGGGTAGGATGGGTGGGTAGTCAGTTTTATATATTTGTCAATTGAGTGTCGTTCATTGCATGTAGATACTTGATGTGCGTCATAGGTCATCATGTTGTCTTCTTCATTGTATGCATCTTGTTCGTCATCAAGTGGCAACGCAGAGTCGAATGTGTTTTTTCTTTTTATCCTTGTACACACACGCACACACAATAGAAAAAAAAAAATTGTACTTGTTATAAGAGGTTCGTTGACGAACAATGAGGTTCGTTACACCAACATTATCAACTAACCATGACCGCGCTATCGTAAACACTATCAATTAACCAACAACTCATAAAAATCGTAACAATCGCAATGTGAGGGTAATATATAAACCTCTTTTCAGGGTCCTTTCAGTCGAAAATTTATTTCGCCCGAAAGAACTTTTTGGTCAAAATATCTTTCAACTAAAAAGATGTTACTGGATGAAAAAAAATCCGTCTGGCTAAAATTGTACACGAAAATTGAGGGCGTCGTCATGATACCGTTTGATTTGACATTTAAATGTTCGACTGAAACATATTTCAACCGAAAAATAGAAATTTCGGCCGAAAAAAGGTCTTTCGGAATTTTGGAGATCCGATTCTCGCAAAAGTGTTACCCACCTTCATGAATTTACCCTAAAACGTAAATTTATTTTAATTTGGATCTACTAAGTACATAAAGGGATCCAAAAAAATATTTGAGATGGAAATATCTTAATATTTAAAATACTTTAAGTTAAGATGGATTTATGTTAATGCATTTGGCATCATTCGACGATGATGATGTGGGTTGATAAAAAACAACTAGGAATGATGCCAAATAGAATAAGTTATCTTTATAATATACACCAACATAAATCTATTTTAATTATTGATCTATTAAGTGTCGAGATGGATCCAAAAAAATATTCGAGATGGGAATCTCTCAATACTTGAAAGATCTCAAGATAATATGGGTTTAGGAAGGTACACTTGGTATTATGTAGCTCACACAAAATTACCTCACATTTATATTGTTCTAATAGTTGATGTGAAATCGTTTTAATAGTAATAAATAATTATATTTACTAATATTACTTTATTTTTAGTTTTGTATAACATATTATATTGAGTCTACTTTACATGGGATGGATAGATGAGATAGACATAACAATCTCTTCAATACTGAGTTATATAATGCACCATGCTTCTGTCAGTTCAACCTGTGTAAATCCATCTAAGTTATTTGGATTTATTAAGCAGCGAGAGGGATAAAAAAAATTAAGAAAAAATCATGGTGCTTAAAATATTATGAGTTAATATATATATATATATATATAATGTTGATCAAATACTTATACTGAGAGGGGGGTGAATAATTATAAGAATTTTTTTTTTTTTTTCAAACATTCCCCAACCATAAGAAAACAATCGCATATGATATTTATTAACTGCAAAACACGAAACACGAGATTTATGTGAAAACCCTTTTGAGATAAAACCACAAAACATCTATTTATAATTCTTTGTATGCACCAACCCACTATTACAAATATTTGTAGGAACCAACTTACTAGAGACACCAATCCCCACTGGTACAAATCCCGGTAGGCACCAACCTACTCTTACAAATCTTTGTAGACACCAATCCTCATCGTTAAGCATCAACTTAACAAGAGACACCAATATATTTTCTTTAGAGACACCAAATTACTATTAAATATCTTTGTAGAAACCAATCTACCAAAGACATCAATTCCCACCACTAAGCACTAATTTAGCAAGAGGCAGCATTCTCTTTGTGAGTTGCACCAACCTTCACCAAGTCCGCTTGTTACTTCTTCCTTCACTAGGTCTACTCATTGATTATGCCTTTGCTAGGTCTATTCATTGCTTCTTCCTTCACCAAGTCTTCTCAAACTTCTTCCTTTACTAGGTCTGACCATAATTTGAATTTCCAAATGATAACTTTCTCAAATCTTGTTGTTTTGGGCCTCTTCCAAAGAAAATTTTTTTTTTTGTTTGTTAATTTGTGCGGGACCTGTTGGCTATGCGATTAACCTGTGGCTTGAGAAACCGCGACTCAGGGGCATCTAAGCCGTCAAAATCACCCGGGGATCGCACCCGGCCTGAGCCACACCAACCCTTAACATGGTTGGATTTTTTGTCCCCGCAGGTTTCGAACCGGTGACTTTAACATCACGGAGTGGCTTAACATCACACTCCGTCACCGACTGTCCTACACCTCGGGGGCTTCCAAAGAAAAAAATTATACAACATGCCACGTATCCAATTTTTCAAATCTGATTCTAAAAGTTTTACCTGAAATATTTACGTATGTCTCCTCTGCTTTCTAGAAATTGCATAGTTTGAAGAGTCTCAAAAAAACATTTATAGTGAAAATGTCAAGCTAACCTATTTGAAACCGATCTCAAGACCATTCAGAAACCCTGACTTTCATAGAACATATCTGAAACATTACAATGAACCAACATCTGAAATTTTACATGAGGTACTTTTGTATGTTGTCTATGTTCTATAAAAAAATCATTGTATAAAGAGTCCCAAAAAAGAATATATAGTGAAAATTCCAATCTGGCATGTTTGAAACTAATCTCGAGACCATTCAGAAACCATAACTTCCACAAAGCATATCTTAGAAAATAAAACGAACTAAAATATGAAATTTTTATCACATGTACCCAGAGTTCGTTCTTCTGTCTCTTCAAAATTTCAAGGTCTAAAACATCCTAGAAAATAAGTTATCGTGAAAATTCCAAGATGACCTGACACTGACTTCACAACTCTTCCCTTTTGGAATGATATTCAATATTTGCTCAACCATTTTTCACACACACACACTTTATCTTGATACTTTTTGTTTTTATACTTTTTCATAACCCTTCAAGCAGGGACATTTCCATTAATTAAATAATGAATTCCACTTTTTTATTTTATTTTTCCAAATATCATGGAAAATACCCAAACCCATGGGTTTGAAACCACCATTTCACTTTTTACTTTTTCACATGCACTCATTTTCTAATATACGTGTAAACCCATGTATAAATCAATTTTGAAAATGTTGTATGTATTGTAATGCCATTATATGACATTAATGACAACATTGATCCTTTCAAATCAATGACAATAATTCCAACATATACGACTTGGTATATGCATTATAATTGTTATTTAATTGGATATTAAATTTATTATCATTTTATTCTTAATTTGATATAAAATATTATATTTAATTGACATATGATGAGATAAATAAATGAGATAGACATTACAATATCTTCAATACTAAATTGTAAAATACACCTCACTTTTGTTAATATAATAATATAGAAAATATGCATACAACATCTAATATTTATATATAATAATATAAATAAATAGGATGAGCATTACAATCTTTTCAATATTAAATTGTAAAATACACCTCATTTTTATTAATATAATAATATCATTTTTTTAATATAATAATGTCAAAAATATACATAAGACATTTAATATTTAGATATAATAATATTGGTAAGTTGTATCTCTAAAATCTATATGATACTCACAAAGCAACTTCGTGTATATATATGTTGAAGTAGAAGTAGTGAATGATAGGTGGTTTGGAGGTCCTAACATCAACTACTTTTATTTTATTTTATTTTAAATAAGAAAATAATAAAATATTAGTAAACAAAGTAAGAAACTTTGCATAATATATAAGGGTTTACCATTATGACTTTGTTAAATATGAAAACAAAAAAAATATTTAGAATGTAAAAATTTTATAGGACAAAGATTTAAAATTGTATATTTTTTTATCTTAAAATTATTTAGTATTTTTTTAATAGAGAACATTTAAGATTTGAATTTTTTAAAAGTATATTTGTGTGGGGAGTTAAATTTCATAAATTTATATCAAAATAAAATAATTAATTTAATAAAATAATATTATTTTTATTTTAAATAATGAAGTAAAAAAAAAAATGAGATAATTAAATATAACAAGCGAATATGTTATAATTTGGGAATGGTTCTATTTTATATGATAGTGGTGGTTATTAAAATCCATTAACATTAGTTTATCAATCTTAAATAAAAGTAAGGAATTATTTGATATGCTTTAAAATTTTATGTATGTGATATAAAAGCTTTAAGAAAAACATTTATAAATTATTATAGTTTTGAAATTACTATTTAATGTGAGTGTATGATATACATTTCAAGAAAAAGTGTTTTCAACTCTTTTTAATATCACAAAGTTAATAACTTGTAGGTTAAATATAGACTAAGTAGTCAAATGATTGCTTGTAAAAGTTTATTGTCTAATCAGTAAAGAGATCTAATAGATCAATTTAATATTTGGTTATAACCTTAAAAATAAATAAATTACTAATATTATTAATATTAGTAAAATAATAATAATTATTATTATTAAAAATTGAAAAATAAAAAATATATATTATAAAACTATAGAGTTTATCATGTTAATAAATAATTATCCCCATAAAAATACTAAAATATATAAAATCCATAACATCAAAATCAAAACATCACATTGAAAGATATTCTTCATTATTATTATTTTTAGGTTAACAAAAGTCAACAATACCACGTAAGAGTGTTCCCTTACATTTATTAAGGGATTTTATAAAAACAATTTTAATTTTTTTTAAATAAAATAAAATTACTCTTTTAAAAATTAATGTCTCAATAATAAGCCCTTTAACTAATAAAAAAATGAAACAAGTAAAATTTAAAAAATTATTAAATTAATTTTTAATTTAAAAAAATAATAATAAATTATTTTTAAAAGTATTGAAATGTTTTTATAAAATATGTAGCCTTTCATATTATTATTTTTTTCTTAGCAAGTTGGGAATTTAAGATGTTTCCTTATATGTTTGTGTTTGTTTGGCATAGTAGATGAAGAATAAGTAGCAATCCAGTTACAGGTGTGCTTTGCTTCATCTCAGATGAAGGAGGATTCAGTTTTAGGAATTTTAAGGACAAGGACTTATGGATTACAGACAAAGGAACTGGTTTCTTTGTTAAGTCTTTTATATGGGAAATCATTTGGATTTTGAAGTTGTCATATTTATTTTCCCATATAGTGGGATATTCTATCCCTGTCCATTCAAACGTAACAGGTTGAACTTGCTTGGATTTTTCCTTCTCCGCCACGTTGTATAAGCATGAAGTTTTTTTAATAGTTTTATGTAAAGGAGGAAGAGTACCATTGCCAAAACGAATAACTAGGAGAGACTTGGGTTAAATGATCTGAGAATTTACTAACATATCGAAACCTAAAGGGAGAATATAAGCTTTTAAGAATTAATATATATAGGGATCAGAAAGTGAAAGAGAGTATTTAGAAAAAATAGTTGCAAAGG
The DNA here is from genome assembly GCA_000966675.3 of Picea glauca. Lineage (NCBI taxonomy): Eukaryota > Viridiplantae > Streptophyta > Pinopsida > Pinales > Pinaceae > Picea > Picea glauca. The sequence continues at coordinate 219,004 of JZKD02S2179550.1, forward strand.
CGGGGCCATTAGAAAGAGGTGCAGAAAATACACCAACTAAAGCATCGTAGAATTTATTATGTCTGATATCAATGACACAGACCAGGGAATATACATGAAGATATGATTTTACTAAAGGATTTAAGCCAAACTTGATTGCACCTATATGAACATAAGAATATCCTTGCATTTTTGCCCAGTCAATTAGATCTTTGTCTATTAAGGTAATATTTACTGGATCTTCATCAGAAGAGAAATGAATGTCGATAGAATGGACTTTGATGAATGAATGAGACAAGTAATTCTATCACTTTAATTGTAAACATCTTGTGGACGAACATGGGGGAGTTCCCAGTTTTATGAATAATTAGGCTCATGAATGGAGATTAAACTTATGTCGGAACTTGTTCTTGAAAGTATTGATGAAGCTCGTTGTTTTGTTATAGATGGCATGGGAACACTATCTACTAAAGTAGATACTTCTACAAAGTCGACTGTATCCATGGAAGGATTCATCTAAAATATAATAAACTTATAGAAAATAACCAAGATAATAGGGAATGGTCTAAGGTCACAGACGCTGATCCTCGGCTTTACAGACCTAAAATTTGCTTCACATCCCACTAGATTTAAACTAATTTCTCATAATTTACTAGAAATAACATTCATGCAAATAGATATCTGAATTACAATAAACTCAATAGAACAATAAAGAGATGTTGCATAAATGTTACTATATGCAAATATTTCATTAAATAAACAAGATCTTACAAATTTAATAAAATCTTGAAGACCGAAGTCCTTGGCTCTGATACCAAAATCAGGATTGACCTCCAATCTTTGTTACATATGGACTGCTTTAGAACTCATCCACACAAGAATGTATTTTATTCTAGAACATACAGATTATCTCATCTAGTTACTTTTGATCCCCAAGATCATCAATAGATGCGAGGAGAGAGCATGCATAAACTGAATCAATTTACAGACTTATGACACACGGAATTAGACTCAAACTTGCAGAGCTCTGAATGTCAACTCTCGAATGATCAACTGAGAGGCTCGGGCCTTTATTTAGTTCCTATAAATGATAGTGATGCAATACTTGTCCTTACCTATTTTGGAGAACTAGGTTTTGAATCTTCTTTTTCAAAAGAACTGGAATATTCTTTAGAAGAATCATCAGACCTTTCTACTTTCTTTTTCCCAGATTTCTTTTTCCTATATCCCTTTGGTGCAGTGAATGCATCTTCATACACTCTAGATAATTCTTATTCTGATGAATTTTTTCTCTCACTTCTTATTTCTTCAATGGATAGCTTGATTTGCTTAATGTTTTCTAGAATAATTTTCAACATTTGTTGTTTCTCTTTCAACTGGAGTTTTAACAACTTTTCTCTATCTTTTCTAAAATTTTGTTTGTCTTGATGTTGATCTGGAAAATCAAAATGCAGGTATTTTGGGGCATTTTTAGTAGATTATGGATTACCATATAGGAATTTAACTGGACATTTACTAGGAGTAGAAACATACCTTAGTAGATCAAGCTTTTCTCTCCTTAGATTTTCCCTGATTGTTTGTTTCCAAGTCAAGGTAATTTCAAGAAGCAAATCAATCTCTTGGATTCTCTTTTGAGGATTTGGTTTCTGCATACTTGAGAATATGCAGAAATCAAAAGTGGTTTTCTCACACTCCCAATTTAGTGTCTCAGAATCACTAAATTCAAAGGAAGAGGAGAGAGAATCTGAATCATCTTCTGAATATTCAAAAGGATCTAGAAAAATGGCATTCCCATCAACTTATTCATTAGGAGCACAATAAAATAAATCCCACCACTTGGGATCAATCTCCTTAGTAAAGAGTGAGGACAACTTTGCCTTTTTTTTTTCTTTCTAGGGAATTGATGTGCCCAATGGACTTTTTGCTTACAATTGAAGCAAGTTGAATCCTTGGTAGGATTTTGTCTTTTTTTAAGGTACATAATTTTCCTATAAGACTTGTATTTGTGCTTCTTTTTCCTGGGCCAAGGATGATTAGGATTGAATCTAGATTTGAAAGAATGAAATTTTTTTCCTTTGGATTTGCAAGAGAAATGTGTCTTTTCAGAATGATGTGCTCGATTATGAGCACCACATCCCCATTCTGGAATCTGGCCTACATATTTACATAAAGAAGAGGTGAACACATTATCAAATATCTTAAAATATTTTGTTACCCTTTTTTCCAAACAAGGTTCTTGAATTACAATTTTGATATGATGATCTGCCATTGCTAAAGACATCCCTTCCTGAGTAATATTCTTATCTTTGAAATTTTTGTCTACAGCATCTGGTAAGGAACCAGGAAAACTTCTGACATATTACTTAATGTATGTAGGATCTGCAAATTTCCCTGATTAAATTATTAATATCTTCATATAACATAAATACTTCTCATGGTGTCTTAGATCACATAATCTATGGGACATAAATAATAAAGTAGCATGTTCAAAATCTGTTGCAACTTCTATACCAAAAAATTATGTGTTCAAGGATTGCAATACTACATCTACTTTAGGGTCCTTTAACATATTATCTTTGGTTAGTTGGGAAAGCCATCTCCACCAAGTTGCAACGTGGCCAATAAATCCATTGATTATTTGAGTGACCATATATCTTGGTGTACAGGTAGCATCTTCTAGATTTTTGGTAGTGGTATAGTTTATCAATAACTGGATTGAATATTATGTTTCATCCTTTGATTAACAACTAAAATTGATCACTGGGTGATCAGGCATTGAAGAGATTATTTTGTTCATCCCATGAATGTTGAAAGAAGACAAATTATTTGTCTGGGATGACGATGGCATGGGGATATCTCCTTGTTCAGATTTGACAGTCATCATCTCAAGATGTTTTTCTTCTTTATTTAATGGGTGAGGCCATCTTCTTATAACAGAAAATTTTTCTACAATACTTTGCAAAGTTTTTTCATATTCTCCAAAATCCCATTTTGTTCTAAGATCTTCTACTTGAAACATTCCAAAGGATTTGTTTCTTTTATGCTTCTTAGCATCTTCATTATCTTTGAAGATATCAGGTTGTACAATGTTTGGATTTATAACAGGATTATGAGAGCTCTTCTTAACCTCATTTATTTATGCAATAAGGTGTCCAAGAGGTCAAGACAATCTTCTACTTTGGCCATAGAATTTTTCAACTCTGAGGTGTCTGTCAGGACATCTGTGAGGATTTCTATCTTTTCATAAATGATTATGATCTCTTCCTTGTATGACTCTGCATATTTTATTTCTTTGATCAATTCTCTATGCAATTCGTCTATATTATTTCCTTTCAACTACGCTTGGAAATTTGCATAGTTTAGAATCTTGCATTCATCAAATACAAAATCAGATATTACTAAAAATATTATCGGAAAATACTCTCTTTTAGTTTTAAGATCATTAGAATATTGTTTGAATGGAACTTTTGAGAGGTTCCTTCCTGGGAGATAGGTTTTTTCTCCACGTGAAAACCTTTTTATGCCTCCTAGACCTTCTCTAAGAAGTGACAACATGAAAATATCAACACTTAGGATTTCTGTTTTGAAAGATCTGCGACCTTGCAGATTATTATTTTTTTCTTGGAAAGTTGGTAATTCAAGGTTTTTACATATATTTTTGTGTGAGTTTGACATAATATATGAAGAATATGTAGCAATATGGCTATAGGTGGGTTTCATCCTAGATGCAGGAGGATTTAGTTCTGGGAGTTTTAAGGACAAGGACATGTGGATTGTAGAAAAAGGAATTGGTTTCATTGTTAAGTATTCTATATGGGAAATCATTTGGATTTTTAAGTTTTCATACTTATTTTCCTAGACAGTGGGATATTATATCCCAGTACATTCAAACGTAATAGGATGAACTTTCTTGGATTTTTCCTTCTCTCCCACGTTGTGCAAGCGCAAATTTTTTTGAACAACTTTTTGTAAAGGAGGAAGAGTATCATTTCCAAAATGAATAACCAGGAGAGACTTGAGTTGAATGATCCATGAATTTATTGGCATATCGAATCCTCAAGGGAGAATATAATATTTTAAGAATTCATATATATAAGGATCAGAAAGTGAAACAAAGTATTTAGGAAAAACAGTTGCAAAGGCGGGGCCATCAGAAAGAGGTGCAAAAAATTGACCAATTAAAGCATCAGAGAATTTATTATGTTTGATATCAACGATACAGAACATGGAAGATACATGAAGATATGGTATGACTAAATGATTTAAGCCAAACTTGATTGCACCTATATGAGCATAAGAATATCTTTGTATTTTTTCACAGTCAATTAGATCTTTGTCTATTAAGGTAATATTTATTGGATCTTCATGAGAAGAGAAAGGAATTTCAATAGAATGGACTTTGATTAATTAATGAGGCAGGTAATTCCACCACTTTAATTTGTAAACATCTTGTGGATGGATAGGGGGAGTTCCCAATGTTATGAAGAATTAAGCTCATGAATGGATATTAAACTTTTGTCGGAACTTGTTCTTGAAAGCATTGATGAAGCTCGTTGTTTTTCTATAGATATCATGGGAATATTATCTGCTGAAGTAGATACTTTTGTGAATTCGAATGTATCCATGGAAGGATCCATCTAAAATATAATCAACTTAGAGAAAATAACCAGGATAACAGGGAACGACCTATGCTCACAAACACCAATCCTCAGTTTTGCAGACCTAAAAGTTTCCTCATATCCCACTAGATTTAAACTATGTTCTCATCATTTACTAGAAATAAAATTCATGAAGATAGATAGCCGAATGACAATAAACTCAATAGAACAATGCAAAGATGTTGCATAAATGTTACAGTATGAAAATATTTCATTAAATAAACAAGCTCTTACAATGAACATTTTTTAATGTTAAATGTACCTATTATACAATGAACATTTTTTAATGTTAAACCTTATTTGGATTTTTTTTAATAGCACTTAATTTATTTTATTATAATTAAATTTCAAAAATATTTTTATAATAGTTTAGAAGAAATCCCCTACATGAGTACTTAGTTTATTTCCATGTAATTGAGTTCTTCGAAAATTTGTTATGATAATAATTTATTTCCATGCAAGTGAATTTTCTAAACATTATTTTTAATAATTTATAAAATTAATATAGATTGTTTTTAGGAAAAAAATCTTTGAATTGATATTTCAAGAAAACATCAAATATAGGTAATCCGGTCTCTAGGTCCTGAAAGAAACTAACCTATACTTTAAGAAATGATTGCTACTTGCAACCCTAACTTATATTTCATCTATGAATATCCCTTCTGAGCGATCAAAACATTCCAAAAAAATGACTAAGACAAGATAAAACATTAACATTTCATTCTATAGATCATATATAAGACTATTATCTAAATAAAACTTTGTGTTGTCCATCAAAAGAGAAATTTTTGTACTACTTCTTGAGGGGAATTATCTATAAAATCTTGATCAATCCATACTCCCTCTTGATCAGTCAAAGCTTCCTTTGAAAGAGTGTCTACTCTGTGGTTGAATTCCTTGTAAACGTGAGTAAAGGAAATTTCTTTGAAAACACATCTCAATACATGTACTCTATTCATAATAGGCCTTAGGACCATATTAGTGATATTTCTCTTTCCATTTAACTATTCAATTACAAACTTAGAATCACTTAGAATATGGATCCTTTTCACCTTGTATTCCAACGCAATCTTCAAGAGAATCCAAAGTGCAAATAGTTGGACTATGTTATTAGAGTCAACTCCAGAACCATACTTCATAGTAAAGTGATGAGAGTTATTGAGAAAGAGAATGGCTCATGCACCACACTCACCTGGAAAGCCTTGTCTTGCTCCATCATAGAATCCCCATTCCTTTGAAAGATATATAAAATGCTCCTAGTGTCTCCTTGGAATAGATTACTTAAGAGACTTCAATCCTTTATTGAAAGAGAATATAATATGATGAGATAGTTTTACCAAATTTGGATCCATACCTTCAAAGATTTATCAATTTCTAGAGAGGCAACTTCCCCAAAAAGCATAACATGGAAGAGACTTAAAGGAACAAACACTTTTGTCAAGAAATCATCTTTCAAAGAAATCTAAGAGAGTAGGATTTTCCCAATTATTATGGATATTAAAGATTTGAAACAAATCCTTTCATACAGCTTTGGAAAAAGAGAAATGAACAAAAATATAATCTAGTGATTTGTTGTATTTTTAACACAAACAACAACATCCTAGACCAATCCAATTCCTTCATTGTCCATTGTCCCACATTAATATTTTATTTTCCAATGCGAGCGACGTAAATATTTTGACTTTTAATGGACAAGGTAACTTCCATGTTACCTTCCACCACCACTTCCTTTCCACTCCTACATTATCTCCTATTTTAGCAATATAACCAAGCTTCACCATAAGAGTCCCTATTGCATCATTTTTAGAAAAAAACAATTCATCATTTTGATCTAAAAGACAAATGGAATTGTCTTTAAGGGAATAAATATAGTGGGTCCATTCCTCTATCAACTCGGGCTACATTCCCAACTCTTCAATTCACTTCTAAACTTATATTCCTTCATTATGCATTTCTTCCCCTAATGCATCAACAAGATTAGTTATGACATTGTTATGAAAGTACAACCTGAGAGGCTCTAATATCTATAATTTTCCCCACAACCGATCTACAGGTCCTCACTGATTTTCACCAAGATTCCCTTTCCAATATTCCAAGATACCCATGGATCAACTATATCATAGGCTTTAACTATTTATTTCCATACATTCAAACTACCTCTAAAATATTTAATTCTTTGTTGAGTCCATGCCTCCATATCCCTGTCCTCTAGGTACTTGGTTGTCATTACCTTCCCCCACAATCCTTTGTTAAATAGCATCTTCCAAAGACACTAGACTACCAAAGCCTATCCAAATAAATTTAAGATGTTTAATCTTGATCCACCATTATATTCCTTTAAAGTAGAAATTATTGACCACTTGACAAGGGGTATACCCTCGTTTTCCTTGATTTGTGACCAAAGAAAGCTAGATCACTTCTTATATATCCTTTTGATAATTCTCTTTGGAATGTGAGAAATGGATAACCAATAGATGGGTATACTCTCAAGTACTAACTTAACCAATATTATTCTTCCTTCCCTTTACAACCATACATGACACCAACAATTAATTTTGTCCTTGATCTTTTTGATCAGCCATAACCAATCCCCTTTTCTTATATTTATTTGGTTTTAAAAATAATCCCAAGTACTTCACTATAGTATTAAGGGGATCCATCCACATTGGAAAACTTTGATCCATATGTATCTTCAAATTATCACTCAGATTGTTATGCAAGATACAATATTTATTCAAGTTTAGTTCCATCCATGTCGACTAACAGAAGGACTCAAGGAAAATTTTAAGGTCTCTTAATTCCCTAAGATTTCCTCTCCCAAAGAGGTGATTGTCCTCAAAAAACATCAAGTGTGTAATAACAATTGTACCTAGTATGTTGATCCCTCTTAAGAATCCATTTCGAAAAATTGAGCCATATGTATCTTCAAATTATCACTCATATTGTTATTTAAGATACAATATCCATTCAAATTTAGTTCCATCCATGTTGACTAATAGAAGGAATCAAGGACAATTTTAAGGTCTCTTAATTCCCTAAGAGTTCTTATCCCAAAGAGGTGAATGTCATCAAAAAACATCAAGTGTGTAATAACAATTGTACCTAGTATGTTGATCCCTCTTAAGAATCCATTTCGACTAGTGTCCAAGATCAATCTGCTTAAAGCTCCTCCAACTATAAGGAATATAAAGGGTTCCAATGGATATCCCATCCCGAGGCCCCAAATTTCCCTGGAAAAAAATTGATGGCGAACTATTGACCACCATTGAAAAATTAGTTGATTCCAAACACCCCATAACCCAATTAACAGATTGTAGATTTAATCCTATTTGTAAAAGCACAAATCTCAAGAAGAACATGCCAGGCAGTTGGTTTAGGTTGATGGATAGTTGGTATGGATTGTTGGTTTTATTTGATGTCAACCATTAGAGATTGATATTGTAGATTGATTTCAACCCTTAGTGATTGATGTCAAACCTTGGAGAAAGTCCGATAGTGAATTCTGGTACCATAAAGGTTTGGGTAATGGATCCAAGGTTGTTTCATGTATAATGGTATGAGTTTTAATATATTTGAAAGTAATACTATTCTAGATGGATAGTACATGTCATTCCATTTCCAGTGGTATATGGAATGTCACATAACTCCTCACGGTTAGAGATTTATGTCCATGAGAAGCTGGAGAACCCAGGTTTGGGTAATGGACCCAAGTTTGTCTGATGGATAATGGTATGAGTTTTGATATATTTGCAGGAAAGACTATTATATATGGTTAGTACATGTCATGCCATTTCTAGTGCTATATGTAATTTCACATAAATCCTCACGGTTAGAGAGTTATGGCCATGTGAAGTTGGAGAACCCTCATGAGTCATCTGGAAGCCCCAAAACGTCAAAGTAGTCAAAGTGGTTTAAGAGATTTTAGAAGGTAAATAATAAAGTGAAGTGATGAGTGTACTGTAAGTCAAAGTTAATACAAAAGAAATTATTTAAATAATAAATTTAATGGAGAAATTAGAAGTGGGCTAACCCTAAAATAAGGAAAGTGGGTTAAGATGGTTGAAAGGTAACCCCTTGAGGAAGCTACATAAAAGTATAAATAAGAGGCAAGGCTCTCTCATTTTAATCAAACTTGAACATATTAATATCTACAGGTGACTGAGGTAAAAAAAGGATATCTAATCCAAATTTCATAGGGAAGGTGAAGTAAAGAAGGCTGAAATGCAAGGGAGGATAAATTCTTTTGATGATGCTTTCTAAGGTATGTTATTTACAGGTCATCTCACCATTTTTGCAATAATTTTTTTTCGAGAATGATTCAGACCGTGAAATTTGGAGGCACTTGAGGAAACATATCCAAGTAGTTGTCCTACAATTTTCAGCTTGTGGGTAGTTGTATTTTTGGAGTTACACTCCATGGAAAATAGGGTTTGTGGTCGGTCTTGAAACTAGTCTAAAACATGCGTTTCAGGTAAAAACATCATAACTTCTTCATAACAGATCCAAATTCAGTAAGAAAAAATGTGTTGGTTAGAGTATAGTATTTAGTATTTTTTTTACAATTTTCATATCCATAAAACAAATATTCTGTGCAGGGCACACTCTACAAGTTCGCTCTCTAGAATAAGCCAGAATTCAACAAGGTATGTCATTTTTGATATAACTCCTTTTTTGAGAGGTTCCAAGTAGTGACACCTGGAGGAATTGCATAAAACACATTGAATAACATTTTGTATTATTTTCATATCTCTATTCATTACAGGTACATAGTTATGATTATTTCAAGTTAGGGTTGTTGACTAGTCCAAAACTAGTCATGTGAGACTAAAGTAAAGTTTGATGAAAATGATAGTCTCTTGTTGTTAAAGTTAAGGAAGGTTTGCAGGCATGTGATCATATACACCAGGTCTATTACAAAGTTGAAAATCAGATTTGGATGATGAAATTGATGAGGGATTTTGGTTGAGGTACATGTTGGGTACATGGTTGAGACAAGTACTTGATGAGTTAGCACATACATGAGGTATATAGTTGATGATGTTGGTACATCTTAATGAGTCATAGTTGATGAGTAGTTGATACATGATTGGTACATACTTGGTACATGGTTGGAGGCACTTGTTAGTAGTATTGTTGACACA
>JZKD02S2179550.1:228831-253209 GCA_000966675.3 Picea glauca
TGAGTAGTTGATACATGATTGGTACATACTTGGTACATGGTTGGAGGCACTTGTTAGTAGTATTGTTGACACATGGTTTATGGATGATGTAGCATACTTGTATTGGTATATTATTCGCAGTACATCTTTATATTGGTGATGATTATGAGTTGTTGTGGTATGCATGGTTGATGCACATCTTTGAGAGTTAACTTGGTGATTGATCTTGGTGAGTAGATATGATTTGGTTGATAATATTGATGAGACAACTTGTTGTGATAGGTTGTTTGGACAGGTTCTTATGACATTTTATTTGTATAGGTTTGGTTCATGGTTGATGCACTTGTTCATGGTACATGTTGAGGTACAGGTTGGTGCATGGTTGATTCACTTATTTATGGTACAGGTTGGTGCATGGCTGATTCACTTTTTTATGGCACAGTTTGATTGTAGGTTGAGGTATAGGTTGATGCATGGTTAAGATTATTGGTATAGGTTGTTTGGTGCAGGTTGATCGGTACAGGTTTACAGCAGAAAATCTCACAGTGATATAGTGGTCCCATCATTCTACTTATACGTCAGGGTAGTTGGACGTGGAAAGGAAAGGTGGTTGTATCCACCTTCCGGTTGTATCCGGAGAAAATAGGGGGTTATAGCCTCCTTCAGGTTGTAGCCAGATAATTGATGAGTTGGAACTACCCTCAGGTTGTAGCCTAAGAAACTAGGGGTTTGGAGCCTCCTTCCAGTTGTAGCTGGAAAAAAAAGTAAGTTGGTGCTTCCAATGAATGTAATTCTTAAAGACATATAAGAAAAATCATTCCTTGGTTTTTTCCCACTTTGGGTTTCCACGTAAAACACTGGTGTACTGTGTATGTGTTTGATTGCTCATTTGTTCATTTCTTATTTACTCTACAACTATTGGATGATAATGCTACATTGATATAACACTTGCATTTTATGGTGAAAAAGGATTAGATTTCTCTATTACTGTTCACCCCCCCTCTCAGTAATCCAACAATTGGTATCAGAGTAGGTTCCTTCACGAAACAATTTAACCACTAGAAGGAGATCATGGATTATTCTGAGAATGGAGTACCATTGTTTAATGGTCAGAATAGTTTAAAGTATGAGCTATGGAGTGGAAGGACGAAAGTATTTTTACAGGCACAAGGGTATTATACTTGCTATCAGTCGTTACAGGATATGATAGTTCAAAAAGGGAAAACACTGTGGCCAAGAAGGAATTGAAGAAGAATAAAAAAATACCAATGGATTTCATCTGGGAAGGATTACCTAATCCGGTAAGAGAAAAGGTTGGTAAATTTTCATCAGCCAAAGAACTTTGGGATAAGTTACATGACATATATTCTTCACCCATCGCAGATTCATAAAATGTCAAAGAAGATGCAGATACAAATCAAGAATAATTATGTTCACAATGTCAAACAGATTCAGAACATGAAGAGTACATAATCACCGAAGAATTGATTAGTTCTTTAGATGAACTAAGAGAATAAAACAAGTTACTCAAGAAATAATTGATGAAACAAAAGAAAAGCGTTCACATTTGTTAAGAAGCCAAAGAGGTCATTGAGAACTTAAGAAATCAGCTAGAAGAAGCCATAAAGATTGAAGAAAATATTGAATATCAAAAGCAGTATTTGGAAGCCAACACAAAAGTACGGAAGAAAGAAGCAAAAATGAGAGAGAAGATATTGACATATCATCTTAAGGAAAGAACTAACGATCTAAACCATCTTGAGGAAGAGTTTGGTCAAGAAGAAAAAGGACTTGAAGAAGAAATAATCACATTAAAAATTCATCTTGAAGAAGCGAAAAGAACAGAAGAAGTCATGAAGTCTCAGATAATGAAGAAAGAAGAAGAGGTTGAGAAGCTTGAAGAAGAAGTTGTCACATTGAGAAGTAAAATCATCAATCTCAACAAGAATGTTGAAGAGACAGAACCATCCACATCAATTATAGAGAATGAAGAGAATCACTCAAAGTTGCTAGAAAAGAAGAATGAAGAAAATAGAAAGAGTTATGAAGAAGTACTCAAAGGAAGGAATCATGGTCAACCAGAATCTAAGAAAACTATTGAAGATACATATTCAAAAATACCATTCATGTTCAAGCCACAAAGAAGATTCAATCATGACCATGATCATGTTTAGTCAAGGAAGACATTCAGAAGGACTACACCACAAAGAAGATCATTCACTCCCAAGTATGCAAATTTCTTTTATGGTCATTGTTTTTATTGTACTAATTTTGGACATAAGGTTGTAGATTGCAGGGACTATAAAATAAATGTCCAAGCAAGAAGTTCCTATGGACACATAGTTGGTAATTGTAGAAGCATTATCGATACTTCCATGAAAGAGAACAATGATATCAGATATAAGAAAGTATGGATAAGAAAACAGGAAGAACAGGTGAACAAAGACAAGGTACCAGAGATCACAAGATTGGCAATAAAACAAGATGAAGAAAATTCTACAGAGAAAAAGAAATATGTCAGATACAGAAAGGTTTGGAAAATAACTAAAGGAAAGGAAGGACAAGTAAATAAGGAACATGTTTAAGAGATTGTACTTTCATACATTGTAGCGAAAGATGAATCCACAAACAGAAAGAAAGAAGTCAGAGCTCAGAGAGATAATGAATCTACAAATGAACATGATGATGAATCTACCAATGAACATGATGATGAATACACATTAGAGCAGGAATTGTTCTGATCCATCCAGCTCAGAGACTCCCAGGTAATATGAATATTAGACAGGGGGAGTCTATGCCATAGTTGTGACAGACCAAAGAACCATCCTTCGAGCATCTTGAAGAGTTTGAGAAGACAGATTCAAAGCAATCAGTTAGTAGAAGTACAATTTGATAGATTAATCAAGACTTCATGATAGTATAGTGATAAATGGGTCAGCATTATGGACAGTTGCGCAAGTAGAGTTTTGCACAGTATGGACATAGATGGATTCATAAGAACACTTAGTAGGTTTGGAAAGATATATGGCAGTGGATGAGAGCATGTATTCATAGATTGGTTCATAGAGTGGTTCATAGACAAAGGAACGTTATCATAATGGATGATAATTACATAGGAAATGGCTCTAACAATGCTAATGGATTCCAAAATTAACAGATATTTTTTGGACACATGCAGTGCATATAATGAAAAAACAGAGTAATTCTCAGAAACAACAATGAAAAAAATCTCGAAGAACTATGGAAAGGAAGCACAGAAAACAACCCCTACATCAAGGTAACTCAATATATGTCAAAGCAACCAAGGAATTTTTATTTCTCAAACTAAGTATATCAGAAATGCTAAAGAGGTTAAGAATGGAAGATTGCAAACTAGTTGCCACTCCTATGCAAACCAGTTGCAAGTTGAGCAAAGATGATGATTCAAAGTATATAGACTAGAGGCAATATAGGTCAATGATTGGTAGCTTACTATATGTGACAAGATTCATACCAGATGTAATGTAGGCAGTTGGACAGGTGGCATGATTTCAAGCAGCACCAAAGGAATCACATGTATTATAAGTGAAGAGGATTTTAAGATATCTCAAAGGAACAAAAGAGTTTGTATTATGGTATCCAAAAGGAAAGGATCTATCACTTATTGCCTACACAGATGCAGATTGGGCAGGTTGCATTGATGACCGACGAAGGACCAGTGGAGCAGCGTTCTACTTGGGTGAGTGTTTAGTATCATGGTTAAGAAAGAAACAATCATTAGTATCTTTATCTACAGTCGAGGCAGAGTACATTGCAGAAGCATCGTGTTGTACATAGGTTCTATGGATGAAACAAACTTTGACAGATATATAGGTTGAGTATGATGAGCCCATTCCAATATATTGTGATAATATAAGAGCCATGAGTATATCAAAGAACCCGGTGATGCACTCCAAGATGAAGAACATTCCAATCAAGTATCACTTTATACGCTAAGAGGTTGCAGAGAAGAACATCAGAGTTGAATATGTGGGCACAAAAGAACAAGTGGAAAACATCTTTACAAAACTGCTTCCACGAGAAGCCTTTGAGTATCTTCGCTAGGGACTCGGAGTAATTTCTACTCCAAAATGAATGTTTTTGAATGCTTATCTTATATGTCTTATATTTACATGAGGAAGCACCATAAATAAGACAATTCAAGTTGGGAGATCAGTTTCATGAAGAGTTCAGTCAGGGGGAGTATCCCCAATGATAGTTTCGTTAGGGGGAGCATCCCCAGATGGAAAGATACCTTTGTCATTGATGACAAAGGAGGAGAGATTTATCAGATGCAAGACAAGAATTCTTGGAGAGAGAGAACAAAGGAATGTAAACAGGGGGAGCAGCCCCAAGGAGAGTTCATTCAGGGGGAGAATCCCCAAAGGGAGATACCCTTTGTCATTGATGTCAAATGGGGAGATATAGAAACATTGATGAGGAGTATAAGCATGAATGTTATAATGACTAGGTGTTGCCATCAATGCCAAAGGGCGAGATTGTCAAACATTTGGATTAGGTTGATGGATAGTTGGTATGTATTTTTGGTTTTCTTTGATGTCAACCCTTAGTGATTGATGTCAACCCTTGGAAAAATTCTGGTAGCAAATTTTGGTAGCACAATTTTTTGGGTAATGCATCCAAGTTTGTTTCATGTATAATTGTATGATTTTTAATATATTTGAAGGTAATATTATTTGATATGGATAGTACATATCATTCCATTTCTGATGGTATCTAGAACTTCACATAACTCCTCACGGTTAGAGAGCTATGGCCATGAGAAGTTGGAGAACCCAGGTTTGGGTAATGGACCCAAGTTTGTTTGATGGATAATGGTATGCATTTTGATATATTTCTAGGAAATACTATTCTAGATGGATATTACATGTCATGCCATTTCCAGTGGTATGTGGAACGTCATATAACTCCTCACGGTTAGAGAGTTATGGCCATGTGAAGTTGGATAACTCTCGTGAGTCATCTAGAAGCCCCAAAAGGGAAAAGTAGTCAAAATGGTTTAAGATATTTTAGAATGTAAATAATAAAGTGAAGTGATGAGTGTATTATAAGTCAAATTTAATACAAAATAAATTATTTAAATAATAAATTTAATGGATAAATTAGAAGTGGGTTAACCCTAGAATAAGGAAAGTGAGTTAACATGATTTAAGGTAACCCCTTGAGGAAGCTACATAAAAGTATAAATAAGAGGCAAGGATCTCTCATTTTAATGAAACTTGAGCATATTGAATATATATAGGTGAATGAAGTAACCAAAGTATATCTAATATGAATTTCAGAGGGAAGGTGAATTAAAGAAGGCCAAAATTCAAGGGAGGATAAATTCTTTTGATGATGCTTTCTAAGGTATGTTATTTACAGGTCATCTCACCATTTTTGCAATAATTTTTTTTCTAGAATGATTCAGACCATGAAATTGGGAGGTCGTTGAAGAAGCATATTCAAGTAGTTTTTGTACAAATTTCATCTTGTTGGTCGTTGTATTTTTGGAGTTACACTTCGTGGAAAATAGGGTTTGTGGCTAGTCCCAAAACTAGTCTAAAACAAGTGTTTCAGATAAAAAAGTCATAACTGCTTCATAACAGATCCAAATTCAGTAAGAAAACATGTGTTGGTTATAGTATAGTATTCATTATTTTTTGTACAATTTTCAGTTCCATAAAACAAATATTTTGTGCAAGGAACGCTCTACAAGTTCGCTCTCTAGAATAATCCAGAAATCAACAAGGTATGTCATTTTTTCTATAACTTCTTTTTTGAGAGGTTTCAAGTAGTGACACCTGGAGGAATTGCATAAAACACACTTAAGAAAATTATATATTGTTTTCATATATTTATTCATTACAGGTACATAGTTATGATTATTTCAAGTTAGGGTTGTTGACTAATCCAAAACTACTCATGCGAGACTAAAGTAAAGTTTGATGAAAATGCTAGTCTCTTGTTGTTAAAGTTAAGGAAGGTTTGTAGGTATGTGATCATATACACTAGGTCTCAGATTTGTATGATGAAATTGATGATGGATTTTGGTTGAGGTACATGTTGGGTACATGGTTGAGACAAGTAGTTGATGAGTTAGCACATACATGAGGTGTATAGTTGATGATGTTGGTACATCTTGATGAGTCATAGTTGATGAGTAGTTGATACATGATTGGTACATACGTGGTACATGGTTGGAGACACTTTTTAGTAGTATTGTTGACACATGGTTTATGAATGATGTATCAAATTTGTATTGATATATTATTAGAAGCACATATTGACCTTGGTGATGATTATGAGTTTTTGTGGTATGCTTGGTTGATGCACATCTTTGAGATTTGTCTTCATGATTGATCTTGGTGGGTAGATCTGATTTGGTTGATAAGATTGATGAGACAGGTTATTGTGATAGGTTATTTGGACATGTTTTTGTGACACGTTATTTGTACAGGTTTGGTGCATGGTTGATGCACTTGTTCATGGTACAGGTTGAGGTACAGGTTGGTGCATGGTTGATGCACTTGTTTATGGTACAAGTTTATTACAGGTTGTTTGGTACATGTTGGTGCATGGTTGATGCACTTGTTTATGGTACATGTTGATTACAAGTTGATGTACAGGTTGATGCATGGTTGATGCATGGTTCAGGTTATCGGTACAGGTTTTTTGGTACAATTTTATAGCAATAAATCTCACAGTGATAGTGTGGCAGTGATCCTATCATTCTACTTATACGTCAGATCGGTTGGATGGGGAAAGGACAGGTGGTTGTAGCCAGAGAACATAGGAGGTTGTAGCCTCCTTCTGGTTGTATCCAGAGAATTGGGGAGTTGGATATTCCCTCTGGTTGTAGCCTAAGAAACTAGGGGGTTGGAGCCTCCTTCCAGTTGTAGCTGGAAAACAAAGGAAGTTGGTGCTTCCAATGAATGTAATTCTTAAAGACATATTAGAAACAACACTCCTTGGTTTTCTCCCACTTTGGAATTCCACGTAAGACACTGGTGTACTGTGTATGTGTGTGATTGCTCATTTGTTAATTGTTTATTTACTCTGCAACTATTGGATGATAATGCTACATTGATATAACACTTTCATTTTATGGTGAAAATGATTAAATTTCTCTATTACTGATTCACCCCCCTCTCAGTAATCCAACATAACGAAATGACTTTATTGTATGCCTTGGAGAGATCAATATTCATCACCAATGCTACCTTCTTCCCACCTTTGATTGAATGGAAACCTTCCCATGCTATCCCAACTGCATCATGAATCTACCTATTGAAAATAAATCCAAATTGTTCATATGAAATTACTTGAGATAAGACTTGCTTAAGTCTATTAGCAATAATGTTTGAAATAATATTATACACTAAATTGCAAAGTGAAATCATCCTAAAGTCCTTGACAGTGATTAGATTTTTCTTATTGGGTATCAAAGATAAAAAAAAAAGTTGCATTCAAGGCCCCAAAATGTTTTTTGGACTATTTTGAATCCTCAATAACCCTAAGTAAATCTCCCTCCAGGATCTCATAGAATCCCAAATAAAACTCAATGGTCCAACCCTCAGGTCGAGGGATTTTATTCTTTTTAAAAGAAGAGAAAACTAATTTTAGTTCCTTCTTTGAAACACTTGCTTCCAATCCATCATTTACGTCTTCATAAAAGAGTCTAGGGAATAGATTGATCACCTTCATTATCTCACCAATATTAGAGACCCTCTAGCAACAGGGTTTGTCCTTTGTGAAAGAGTAAGGACAAACCCTCTTGCTGATTATTTTTCTAAAATTTTAAGGTTAAGGTCTTCGAAAATTTTAGAAAAATAATTAGCAAGAGGGTTTGTCCTTACTCTTTCACCCCAATATTAGTTTACATTTAATGTCCAATTCATATCACCTCCAAGAATCAAATTGTCTCCTGCTAAAAAATGTTGATCATTAATATTGTCCCAATACTATTTCATCTCACTATATGGAGCATATATATTCACAAACTTTAAGACTTTGTCTAATCTTTTAGACATCCCCTCAACGAGAAGACTTGTAGGAATGGGCACGAAATTTGAAGCATCGAAAATTTCATTATAATCTATTGCAAGGCCACCGAAGAGAGCCTACACATCAACTGTACATAAATTCCACCCTTTCAAAAATCAGGATAAAACTTCTACAACAAACTACCCGTTGCACAACATTTCTTAAAGAAAAATTACACTAGGTTCGAGCATCAAGAACAATTGTATGAGGGATAAATATTTGAGGGAACCCCCTAATCCTTTCACATTGAAGGATATTATGATCATTGGGCACAAAACTTATGAGGTAAGAACCCAATTAATGGTCAATTGTTCCCCCCCTTTACCTCTTTTGATTCCTTAGACTTAGCTTTGGGAATGAACAAATTCCTAGAAACATACCCTGGTTTGGAATCCGTTGGCACGATCCCCCCTATCTTGGTCGAAGATAGTAAGACGAGGACATAGTGGGATTACAAGAGAGACTCGAGACTATAGAGGGATCCCTTTGTTCATGAGACCTTCCTCATTACTTTGGATTTTAACCTTGTACAATATTTTACTGCAAATAGATTTTCAATAAAAGAACAGAAAATATACAATGGAAAATACACACATTCACAGATATTTTTCCCCTAGAAACCCAAACTAGGAAAACCAACATATTATATATTCATTCATAGTGATACATTGTTTACAATACAATATACATATAGGAGCCAGCGAAATCCAAAACGCTAACCTAATGACCTGGATTAGTCAACAACCCTAATTCCTTAACTAAATATAGAAAACCATTGGCAAAAACCATGTGCTAAAGAGCCACCCAACAATTGACACAAAAATCAAGGTGACATGAAAAATGAGGCAAAATGTGACACATTTCCTGAGGCAAAAAAATTCTCGGGAGTGTTGTCCCCAAACCCCTGTGCACCCGGCGCAATGTAGCATACACTAACACTAGTCATGCAAAGAATATAACACATATCCAACATTCTCCCACTTTTTTTCTTTGCATACAAGGGGTTACAAGGTTACATAGTCAACAATCTAGGGCAGCAACGCCCATGGATCCTCTACACCAAGAGAACTTCTCCGTACTCACAGATTTTGTTAATGAATCTGCAACATTCTTCAAAAGTTTCCACCTTCATCAATAACACTTTATTTTCTTCAACCATGTCTCCCACAAAGTGATATTGAATATAAATATGCTTCGTATTTGAATGATAATCCAGGTTCTTCACCATAAAAATTGCACTCTAACTATCAAAATATATCCTTACATCTTGTTGTACCAACCTAATACTTGAACACAATATTTGTAACCATACTGCTTCCTTGCTTGCATGAGTGGTTTCCATTTATTCATCTTGTGTAGTTGAAAGTGCCACTACAACCTGCCTTTTTCTCATCCAACTGATTTCTCCTCCAAACAGGTTAAACACATACTCTCTTGTAGATCTCCTATGATCCATATCTCCATCCCAGTCTTTATTACAAAGCCATGTATGTCCAACACTATGTCCAATCCTGGTCTTCCTTGGTAGCACAATTGTTGGCACAGGGGCAGACCCAGGTTTCAACGCTTAATAGTGCACTAACAAAACCCTGACTACCGACCCTTTCGACAAAACCTGCGAAGAAGGCAAAGTCTCACCCGAGGTAGAAGTAGGAGGGGTTACAGGATGTAGTTTTATGTAACCAGGTTGGGACATATATCTATGATAAGAGCACTTCATAAAATATTCTATTAGCGCTCAAGAATTGAACATGCATTAGTTTATTAATCTCATTAACATCGCAGAGAATAATCAAAGGCTGATAAGTGCAGTAACAACAAGTGATTATGCACCTTAAACACCTAGAAATTAGCACTGTGAATTAAATATAGCATTCATTTACCCTTAACACAAGTAAAGTACTTAAGCATCAAAATATATATATTCATTACACATCATAATCAAATCACTAAGAAAATGCATAACAAAAATGACACTACACAAATCAAACCATGAGACACCAGATATACCTGGTTCACCCCAAGGTGGGGATACATCCACAAACTACTTAGCCTCTTTATTATTCACCAAGATCTTACATCCAATCAGTCATGTGCACTAAGACACAAATTCGAACTTTGCACAAGACAGGAGATCTATGCACTAAGCACTAAAAACTAGGTCAAATGCACAAAGCCAAAATCTCTTATCATGACACTTAGCACCTGCTACAAAATCATAGTCGAGCACAAAGCCTCAACCACATACATTCCTTCGCATAAATCACTTTCTTTTTACACATAACTCGGACTACTACTTCTACAATACACTCCTCTTTATTTATACTTTACAAAATCTTACAATAAGGCCTAAACATGGGGAAAACCCATGGGCCGACATCCCATAAACTTGTTACAAAACCCTAACCCTAAAAATAGGTGATATCTACAATCTCATCTTCTCTTGGGAGCTCCTACTTCAACCAAGGTGTTGAATTCCAAAAGTGGGCCAAAATGGACCAAAGTTTCCCCAAAACTTGGTCAAGGGCCAATAGGCCCCCAACACTCACCTATGACTCGTCCTGAGTCACTCAAGTCTGGACAATGTTGCTTCAAAATCCTCGAGCTTAACTCGAGCTACTTCAACTTGTTGCCTCGCCTTATCCTCCTTCTCAGTGAACTCTTGGACTGTTTTCTCTGTAACAGGCCCTTCCAGGTGTTGTTCTACTGCTACAACTACTTGATATAATTGTGAACCCTGGCCATCGATATCCTCGAACACCTTGCAAGATTCGTCCTACACAGGTTGTAAATTTTGTGTTACTTCCATCACCTTACCCTGGAGGGCAGTGATATGTTGTTTTGTTGTGCAATACTCCTGGGATCTCCTCATCCTTTCCACTATTATGAGTAGCTTCATCTGCGCCTGTAATAAAAATGCTTGTTGTTGCACCTCCTGTAACTGAGCTTCTAGCTTCTTTAACTCTGTATCCTCAACGAGGCATTCATACATGTGGGTGCTTCTATCACTCAACTATTTACATACCGAGGTGAGGGATTTTATACTTGCCATTGCGTTCTTGGTGGACTCCTCCCTCTGGTCATGTACCTCCTCCAGGGTTCTTGGCATTGTTCGGGCCTCCAGTTTAGCAATCCTATCCTGAAACTGTTGGAGGGTTTCTCAAGCTTCGCAACTTGATATTTGATAGGATCTTTCTCCTCCTGTACAAAGACTGGCATAGAGCGACAGGCTTTGCTTACTGCTTCTTTGACCATGGCCTGCTCTGTGAGCAACTTCTCTCTTTCTTTTTGTAGCTGGGCTTCGCCAACTTTATTTTCCTCCTGAAGCTCTTCTTTCTCTCTTTCATGGGTAGCTACATTGTCCTTCGTTGCTCATAACTGTACTAGGACTTATTCTTTCTCATTTTGAAAGGCTTCTGTAGCCTTCTCCTTCTCTTCATGAGCTCTCTGGAACCAAGCTTTTGTTGCATCACCAAGACTTCTTAGTTGGGTTGGTTCGTCCCCCAAGTCTATGTTTTGTGATAAGGAAGGTGAAGATGTTGCAGTAGGCACTGCGTAGACCAAGCGAATAACATGTTGAACTTCCTTCAACTCCCTCTCAATCCTTTCATATAATTCCAGTTGTTTCTCTTTGTATCTCTACAACATGTCTTTAGAGGCGTCCTCCATAGCTCTGCAGACCAAACTAATTTCATCATCAGTGAGAGTGGCTTCCAACTTTGCCTTATTGGCGTGCATTTTATTCCTTATTGAAGGTTTCTTCAGAGTAAATTTCCTAATTTGTGGGGTTATTGTCCCAATAGGGGGATCTTCCAGTGGTGTAGCTTCACCTCCTCCTTACTCTTCTTCTCCTTCATCTCCTCCTCCCTATCCTTCTACTTCACTTTCTCCTCCTCCCTATCCTTCTACTTTGTCTTCTCATCCTCCCTATCCTTTTTCTTCATCTTCTCCTCCTCCTGGTGAGCCAGACCTATTATCTCCAAAAGTTTTCTCTTCATCCTCTTCATCACTCTCTATGTCCTGGAATTCAACCTGCTTTTTATGCTTCTTCATCCCACTGGACTTTCCAACATGTTCAGCTAGCATAACCATCAGGCTTCCTATAGTGTTAGTGTGAGATAACTTTGCATCG
The DNA here is from genome assembly GCA_000966675.3 of Picea glauca. NCBI lineage: Eukaryota > Viridiplantae > Streptophyta > Pinopsida > Pinales > Pinaceae > Picea > Picea glauca. Next base: position 241,007 of record JZKD02S2179550.1, read on the forward strand.
ACGATAGGTACAAGAAATTATTTTGTCCATTCCTTTATAATATGTTCCATATCTTCATCCATGAGCTTATAGTATGACTCCAATTCTTCCTGGTGATCATCTCTTCGCACAGTGATGTAAATGAAGTCGGTATCAAAACAAAACTTATCTATGGGCTGATATTTATGTAGGGTACGTGGTGTCATATGAGGGAATCCTTCAATGGAGAATTTCAACTACTAATAATATCTATTAAACAGGGAATTAGACTGCCACTACTTCGTCATGTCATTGATATACCATTGGGTGGAAAACTGATCCGCCAGGGGTTATGTAGGGTCGATCTCTGGGAAAGCAGCTCCTTCAGGCATCTGTCAAGCCACAAATGTGATTAGGATTATTAACCAACTATAATTGAAGTCGTATACCAAGTCCTGGCCTTCGTGACAATCCTTTTCTAACTTGTTGACGAGGTAGTTTGCCCAGTTCATCTGCAGGCCCTCCACACAGTTTCCTGCGAGGTCCACCACAAACTTGGTAACCTATGTGGGGTGATTCTTCCTCACTATATTTCCATCTAATATTTGACAAGAAAGGTGCACTACGCCATCCTATATGGATCCTACCTTTTAACCTCGCTTCCCCTTTTCTACGTCTCCATAGGATTATTTGATGCATTGTGCTAAAGAACGATCAAAGGTCTTCCCTGGATAGAACTATTGTGGTTTAGGACCCTTCAAAATCAACCCTGTGATCCAGTGGATTAGCATCGGATCCACAGTAATTCTTCTATCAAGCCATAGATATCTTCCATGATAGCATGACAGAAGGAGTTTAACGCAAGCGTTAACCTCTTGGTGGTGGAAAAAATGTGGGATCTTCATTACATTTAATATGGTTGACTACGCCAACCCCTTAATCCATGGTTGCAAGATGAGGCGAGGTTTCTTTCTGGTTGTCTTCATTAAATAACGGTGAGGAGTTAGCATGGCATAGTTCTTTCAGTCTCCTAGGTTAAAGTCATTTTGCTTCAACAACAATATCTATCCTAATTGACTCCCTACTGTGAGAATTACTTTTAGAATGTACTCAGTGAACACAGAGTACTCAAAATCTCGAGGGATACTTTTGTGGTTAACAGCATCGATCAAAGGCAAAATATACTCAGGCAGGATCGATGGGATCTTCTTCGCATTAGCTAGATCATCGTGGTTCTTAATTCTCTGTTCATTTATGGGGTTGATGCGGGTGGAACGATGTCCGGTCGAAGGGGAAGCCTACATTCCCCTAGTCGATGATGCTTGAATACCTTCAGATACAGGTCTGTTGGCCATGAATTTCCTAATAACTTCCTTTATAGACTTCTCCAAGTCGTTGGGTTCGCCCGACATTCTAGCTTTTAATGGACAATGGATAGACAAACAAACAAGTGAGGTATACTTTCAGATAACGACAGGCAGCTCAGTTCGACACTTGGACAGTTCTCGTCTTATCTTAGTCAATCACGGGTACCAATAAGTGGTCCCAACACCATGATCGATGAGTTAAATAAGCGGGGTGGTCATGACAGATCTTCTAATGGATAGGAAAATACTTCCATTAATGTAAATTTAACCATTATGGCATGCTCTCAATGTCCAAAAGTAGTATATACCCACATAAATGTGTTTCCTAACCATTCTGGAGCATCATTCTAACGCTCAGGGCACCTCCAACAGTCATATAACTTCGTCGAGGAAAAGAAAAAATCTATGCGGACCTGTTGTTCCAACGAGGTTCAAACTTTCTGAACCTACCTCCTATGAGGTTCCAGTCTGTGAAGTTTTCCATCTAGTTTCCTTAACTTCTTTTAGATTTTCCAACTTTCCCTTCTTTTATTGAGCTTTCTTGCCATCTTTCTTGTTATCTGATTCTCTTTAACTATTTATGGAATCATCTTTCCATTTTTATTCTTATCTTCCCCCAGCATAGTGGCCTCGCACTGTTGCAGTACCCTCAAAGGTTCTGAAGTTAATATCCCTTTTCTTAAATCTTCCTGAGTGGGCACACTTCTCTCTTGGATAAATAGGTCCTTCAAGCCTCCTTGCATTCTTTCAACCTTGATATCCTATTATTTTTCTTTATGTCCCTCCTATGTTTTTACTTTTCTCTTTTGCTTCGACTTATCCTCTCGTTCTTCTCTTAGTTTGTCTATTTTCCTAGCTATGAAATCCATTAATTCTTTCTTTTTATTTTTTGTAGCTTCTTCCTCAGCTTTCCTTTTGATCTGATCCTTTTCAATCCAAGTCTTACCTAACAATAGTTGGAAAGGGTCATTGTCCTCAACAAACCTAATGACTTCAAATTCTTCTTTAGTTGATGTTCCATGAAAAATAATAGGTATAGTAGTTACTCTTCCACATAAAGTTATCATCTTGCCCTTAACCAAGCCTATCCTTCCTAAAGAAGATACCATAGTATGATTTCCCAAAACTTCAAAAAAAAATTATGTCATAATATTCACTTGTGTTTCTTCATCCAATACTATACATTCTATGTTGAAGTCTCTTATTCTTGCACTTATGCGTTGTTTTTCTTTCATACTTCTAGTAAACTGACATATTTATGAACATCCATCGTTTCTTCGAACTGAAATAACATAGTCTGAACTTCCTCTGACCTTTTATCTTTATGAATTTCTAACATACCCTTAGTATCTTGACTCTTTTCATAATTTTCTTGTCTTATGTCCCTCCCTTCAACTTTAGCAATAATCCCTGAACAATCCTCAACCTCATGACCAACAACCTTAAGACAAAGACAAATAGGGCCTACCCCAGGGAATTCCTTAGAAAGATGTCTCGACCTTCTGCAATTATAACACAAAGTCAAACGTCTTTTTCTCTTAAATGTTCCCCAATCTTTTATGTACTATGCACTTCCCCTAGGATCATAGTGTTGGACCTGTAATATGCAAAAAATATTTCTAGGTTCATGCATCCACTTATTAGTCCAAAACCTCTTTATATGCATAGGAATAACATATCTTTCTTCATTTCTATTAAATTTACTCAAATCAACTCTTTCTTTCAACTATGCCCTAGCCTTCAGACTGGGACATAATCTATTAAACATACTTAAATTCATGCTTTCAAAAGAAATTCACTTATCTTTCACTTACCAAAGCACAAATCTTGTCTTTTCTAGAATCTTACCTCTTTTTTTCAGAACAACTTACATTCTCGGCACAAAGCTTCGCAAGTCAAGTAGAGTATTGCGCACTTCAGTAGCAAATCTATGCACACATCTTTTCTTTTTCTTTACTTCAGTTCCCAACAATCATAGTTTTAGGTCTCGATAACGGAACCATTTTTTGGCATAGGGGTAGACCTAGGGTTCAAATCTTAATAGTGCACCAACAAAACCCCGACTATCAGCCCTTTCGGAAACATCTGCGAAGTAGGCGAAGTCTCACCCAAGGTAGAAGCAGGGGGGGTTATAGGACACATGTGTCTATAACCAGGTTGTGACATAGATCTATGATAAGAGCACTTAGAAGAACATTCTATTAACGCTTAGGAGTGAACATTCATTAGTTTATTAATCTCATTAACATCGCAGAGCATAATCAAATACATATAAGCGTTGTAACAACAAGTGATTATGCACCTTAAACAACTAGAACTTAGCACTGTGAGTTAAATCTAGCATTCATTTACCCTTAACATAAGTAAAGTACTTAAGCATCAAAATATATATTCATTACACATCATAATCAAAGCACTAAGAAAATGCATAACATAAATGACACTACACAAAGAAAACCATGAGACACCAGATATACGTGGTTCACCCCAGGGTGGGGCTACATCCACAAACCACTTCGCCTCTTTATTATTCGCCAAGATATTAAATCTAGTCACTCATGTGCACTAAGACACAAAGTCGAACTTTGCACAAGACAAGAGATCTGCGCACTAATCACTATATCCTCCTTCTTCACCTTCCAAAACTAGGTCAAATGCACAGAGCCAAAATCTCTTATCACGACACTTAGCACCTGCTACAAAATCACAGTCCAACACAAGTCCTCGACCACATACATTCCTTCCCAAAAAGAACTTATGTTTTACAAAGAAATCAGACTAATACTTATACAATACATTCCTCTTTATTTATACTTTAAAAAATCTTACAATAAGGCCTAAACATGGGGAGAAACCATGGGCCAACATCCCATAAACCCGTTACAAAACCCTAACCCTAAAAAGGTGAGATCCACAATCTCATCTTCGCCTCGGCGCTGCTACTTCGACCAATGTGTCAAAGTCCAAAAGTGGGCCAAAACTGACCAGAGTTTCCCCAAAACTTGGTCAAGGGCCAACAAAAATACATAGCTAGTAGTGCCACACAAATACCTAAAAACCCTTTTTACTACTGTCCAATGCGCTTTCCCTGGTTTTGACATATACCTACTCAAAACTCCCACTACATGTGCAATGTCTAGTCTAGTACAAACCATTGCATACATCAAACTATCAACTGCACTCGCATATGGAACATGATCCATCTACTCCTCCTCTTCCTATGTCTTGGGACAATGATCCACAGATAACTTTACACCAACAAGAATAGGGACCTTGATCGATTTTCATTCCTTCATATTAAACCTCTACAATATTGTCTCGACATATTTTCTCTGATTTAGCGATAGTTTCCTCTTTTTCTTAGCTCTTTTTCTTTCCATGCCCAAAATGAAATTTGAAGCACCGAGATCCTTCATTCCAAATTTAGAGGACAATTGAGTTTTCACATCCTGGATAATCTCCTTGTTGTTTTCTATCAGCAACATGTCATCCACATACACTACCAAATAAATCAAATGATCACCAATTAATTTAAAATACACACAATGATCCTCTTTTCTTCTTGTGAAGCCAAGTCCCAACATATAAATATAAAAAATTTGATACCACATCCTTGGTGATTGTTTTAAACCATAGAGAGACTTTTTCATCTTGCATACCAGCTCCTTCTTTCTCTTCACAACAAATCCTTTTGGCTTCTTCATATAGATTTCTTCTTCTATATCCCTATGTAGGAATGTTATCTTCACATCCATATTTTCTACTTCAAAATCAAATGTAGCAACAATAGATAACAAAAATCTTATAGAAGTTAACTTGACAACAGGAGAAAAAATATCACCAAAATCAATTCCCTCAACCTAGGAGTATCCCTTTGCTACTAACTGAGCTTTGTATTTCTCCACTTCTCCTTCTACATTCAACTTCTTTTTAAATACCCATTTGTTTCCTATTGGATTTATTCTAGTCGGCAACTCCACTAGATCCCAAGCCTCATTCTTATCCAAGGCTACCATTTCTTCATCCATGTATTTTTTCCAGAGCTTTCCATCTTTTGAATCCCCTGCCTTCCTGACAGTTCTAGGATCATCATCAGTAATATACAAAGAAAAATTTGAATGGAAATCAGATGGACTATACCCTTTCGGTAGCCTTCTTTCTCGAACTAATCTCCTCAATACTGGAGTATGAGGATCTTCTTCTTCTGATTCATGTTCTTCTATAGAATTTGATTCATCATCCTTTAAATCAAACTCTATTTTATCTGGTTCTTCTTACTTGGCAGGACTTCCTGTTTAAAAAAATCCTTCATTTCTCTAAATACCACATCTTAGATATACAAAACCTTCTTAGTTTATGGGTTCCAAATATTATAACCTTTGAGACCATATTTATACCCAATAAAGATACACTTTTCAGCCTTCTTATCTAGCTTACTCATGTTTTCCTTTGGAACATGAACATAGGCCTCACAACCAAATACCTTGAGATCTGTGAGAGAAGGTTTCTTACCAGTCCATACCTCTTATGGATTCTTTTCATCCAGCATTTATAAGGGTGATCTGTTGACCAGGTAACATGCAGTACCCACTACCTCTACCCATAATTCTTCCCCTAACCTGACACCACTGAGCATGCACCTTTATTTTTTCATCAGTGTCCCTTTCATCCTTTCTACAACTCCATTATGTTGAGGTTTATATGGAGTTATGTTTTTCCCTTCTATACTGCACTTACATAATTCTTCAAATTCATTCCCGCAGAAATCTCTGCCATTATCTCTCCTCAACACCTTAATTCTTTTCTCTGTTTGATTCCCAACAAGAGCCTTAAAATATTTAAACCTATCAAAGACTTCAAATTTATTCTTGAATAAATATATCCTAGTATTCCTTGAGAATTCATCACTGTCCCAATGATGGAATCGACATAGGTCCAAACACATCACTGTGAACTAGCTGTAAAATTTCTTCTTCCCTCGTTGCACCAGAGGGGAATCTTACTTTATTTTTCTTCCCATATACACAATGTTCATAGAAATCAAAATACAGAGAACAGTTAGACATACCTTCAACCATACCTTTATCATGTAGTAGTTGAATACCCTTCTCTTTGATATGCCTTAGTTTTTTAAGCCACAACATAACCTTTTCTCCAAATACTGTAGGAGTTCTTTCTTCTTCAACTCCAATATCAAGAACAATGGAACTATTACACCCATAACTAATAGTACTTCCTTGCAGATTATACAGAGTTCCAAACTGAAATCCCTTCAGAAACACCATTTCTCCTCGAACCATCCTGGAGGTTTCCTTTAAAAATATTTTTTTTACCCCTGCATCGTCCATTTTTCTTATAGAAATCAAATTTTTGGCCAAACTTGGGATGTGTAGAACACTAATTAGTGTTCTAATCCTTCCATCTATGAGCCTCAACTTGACTTTTCCTCGTCCTATGATTCTATTTGTCGATTCATCACCTAGGAAAACATTACCTCCATCATACCTTTCATATTCACGGAACCACTCCCTATGGGGAGTCATATGAAATGATGCACCTGAGTCAACCAACCATGCCTCATGATATACATGTGTGCTTGAAGAATCCAAGTACACGTCCCCTCCTTCTTCCTTGAAGGTCTCTTCTTCTGTAGAAGGAGCTTCTTCAAATCCCTTATTTTTCTCAATTTTGGATCTACATTTCTTCTTGTAGTGCCCTTCTTTTCCACATCTCCAGCATACCTTTACAAACTTTTTGGGAGATTTAGATCTACCCTTAGACTTAGATCTCCCACTTGAGGATATAGATATATTTATTTACTGGGAGCATCCTCTTGCAAATAATGCATTTGTGCTCTATCCTTCCATGTTCTTGTATCTCATCTCCTCAGACAACAAGGATGAGACCACTTCATCAAAATTCAAGGTAGTTGTATTACTACCTATGGCCATAACCAGAATATCCCACGAGTCTGGTAAAGAGAATGATATACCGATACACTTATATTCATTTGAAATTTTAATCTCAACAGATACTAACTGACTTACCACGGTATTCAAGGCATTCAAATGATCTGCCACTGAGTCTCCATCTCTCATCCTCAAGGTATACAACTTCTTTCTCAGGAAAATTTTATTTACTAGAGACTTAGACTGATACAACTTCCCCAAATTATTCCATAAATATTTGGTTGTAGCTTCCTCTAACACATTCAGTAATACTAAATATGGGAGACATAGTCAGATTGTGCTCTTCGCCTTCCGATCCAAATTTTTCCAGTCATTTGTTGAAGTTCTTGTAGGTATAGTACCTAGATCCACCGTGATCCACTGATCTCTATCCACCAACAAATATTTCATCTTGAGCTTCCACAGCTCAAAACTTTTCCCATTAAACTTCTCGATCTCCATTTTCGAACTTCTCGCCCTTTCTTTTCACCTGAAAAATCACTACCATAGATCTCCCACTGTAACAAGGCTTATCATAGTCTTGAGCCAAACCCTTGACCACAAAGTCGTCCCACTAAAGCCAACAAATCTCTGATACCAAATGTATATTTTAACCTTGTACAATATTTTACTACAAATATATTTTCAATAAAAGAATAGAAAAGATACAATGGAAAATGCACACATTCATGGATATTTTTCCTCTGGAAATCCAAACCAGGAAAACCAGCATATTCCATATTCATTCATAGTGATACATTGTTTACAATACAATATACATAGAGTATCCAACAACATCCAAAACTCTAACCCAATGACCTGGATTAGTAAACATCCCTAATTCCTTAACCAGAAATAGAAAACCATCAGCAAAAACCATGTGCCGAAAAACCTCCCAACAATGGACACAAAAATTGAGGTGACACAAAAAAAAAAGGAAAAACGAGACACATTTCCCAAGGCAAAAAAAAAATCTCAGGGGCATTTCCCCCGAACCCCTCAAACCGCCCTACGTGCCCAGCACAACATAGCATACACTAACACTAGTCGTGCAAATAATATAACACATACCCAACAATTCCAACCTTTTAAAACTCTCCTTGACTAGAATCTCTTCACAAGACTGAATTGGACCTAATCCAAACTCATTGATAGGGACATACATAGACCCAAGAACCCCTTCCATATTCAATACAAGAGGATGTAGTGTTCTAAAATCATCAAGCAAAAGGGAATTGGAAGAAACATGATTTTTCGTACCTTCACCAGAACCGGTTGGAATTGACACCATGGTTACAGTATCAGTCTCCACTTGTTTTTCTACCCTTGGAGTACATTGTTCCATCTAACCCAATACTTATAGCTTATCACTCCTTTTTTCATAAGTCTTATTATCCACCAGGTTCACCAAAAACAAAGTAACCTTCTCATTCAACACCAAACATTTCTTTACCCACACTTTCCTCCTTGGTTACCACAAAGGATTTATCAATGGACAATATGTCCATAGATGGCCAACTTATTGAAACTTCATACACCTAGAAGGAACTCACCGATAATCCATACATTTCACTACAATCTCATTCCCTCACTTGATCTCAAGTTCTACCGGTATCACATCCCTAATATCCACCTCCACTAGGACCCTATCCAACATTTTGTCGACTAAGTACCAGAAATTGTCCACAAGAGCTAAGAAAATTCCAATACAATTGCCAATGGAAGTCAACACCTCCTCACACCAGTAATTAAGTGGTAACTCTGACATCAAAACCCATAAGTTTTCCTTGTTCATAGGTTCATGTTGAGGGTCAAATATTGGCTTCCATCTATCTAATACTAGGCTTGAGGGGCCCCACAACCATGAAATCTTAAGGATAGAATTAGAATCCTTGACGCTCCTAAACTTGAAACATATCCATCCCCTAAACAAAATATGAAAGCATGGTGTGTATCCAATTAACCTTTTCCACCCTACATCCATCCATTTCTTTAGGGTTACACCCTTGACCACCTTTCCAGTGAAACGATTGACCAATCCTTTACTAGACAACTACTCAACCCAATTCATACCCACACCATAACTGAGCACCATCTTGACTCTACCTGGATTACATTGAATACACTTCTTCTAGCATTTAATCCATTGTCCCTCACCTCCAATTTTCGTCTCTATGGATACTAACTGGGATTGTGAATGTGTAACATCTCGCTCTGGCACACTGAGAACACTTATTATTTGAGGACACTTGCTCGCAAGTGATCCAGACTTTTATGATGTTAGACCATTTATACTTGATTATGATGTGATTGACAGATGACATGATGTGTTACTATTTGATGTAGACAGGTGCTATTGACTCAATTTTACTGAGTGTGCAGGGTTTTTGACTTTGAGGATGCAGAGGCATCGGTAGAACCCCCTTGGACTCCGGACTGAGTCAGGGAGTGTGCTTTTGGGTGATATGCTTACTATGATGTTTCATTTGATTTGATGATTTTTGTTGACATTTCTGACATGATTATTGTTGATGCAGGCTGACGATAGCTTGCCGACCAGACTCACATATGGAGTAAAGGGGCCACACACGATTTGCAGAGAGGTTGAGGGAGAGGGGTGGACAGTAGCTCTGCCACCGCCTGATAGCACTTTTGTCGTGGCTCGAACTGTAGGTTAACGATTACCTAGTTCGAGAGGACCCACAATGTTGTGAGGGCCGACTGCGACAGTCGCTCATGATGATTCTAAAGGGCGCAAAATAAGTCGGGGGCCTTATTCCTTAGAACCCTTAGTCTCCTACAAGTTCACCTGGCGGAGTGTTGACTCCAGGGGTTATAGAGGTCTACCAATCAGTCTAGTTGGCGAGTGGCCCCCTTGGAGCATGTGGTGCGTCCTGAGGGGAACGTCGCACAAAAGAAACTCAGTTGGCGGGTGCCACCCTTGGAGCACATGGTGCCTCCTGAGGGGTAGTTGGCCCAAAAGAAATTCAAGGGGCGAGTGGCACCCGTACCATATATGCAAGGGGCATTGATCTATGAGTTGGGCGTCCCAAATCACGGCCTGTATATTATGTCATGACTAGGCATCTCCTTTGTGCCCTGGATTATTATTTAGATCCCTGGTATTATGACTATTATGGGAATCTCCATTGTATTATTTAGACCCCTTGTCGTCTCGAAATTGCAAGGACCCATTTCTGTTAGACGCATGCGTTTCGGTGCATTCCAATTTACCAGTTAATTCTGATTACGCCCTTGATTCATTGCATTCCCGTTTAAGTTCTTTAGAAATTATCATACTTCGTGTACCTGTTAATTCGGTGCATTGAGGATTATAATTGTGAGTCTTCTTCAGTTATTTTAGTGCGTTGACCTGTTATACTACTGTGTGCATATTTAATATAAAACAGTGCACTCCCATTGTATATTTATTCATGTTTAATGGCATTAGATTCTAGACTATAGTCTGGGCTTTTTACATTAATGCTTACAGAGTTATAATCAAACGTAATTCCAGTTGGGGTAGTGGGATTCATAACACAGGTGTTATTTTATTCAACGTTTATTCCTTTAATCCCTTCCTTAAAAGAAAATTATGTTATATATAAGAAAGCTGGTACCCTGTGCATTCAATTTTAGTGCAGCGAGATTGGGAACTGTCATTCTGCGTCCTTGGGCAATCCTTCCCAGTTTTCTCTGTGTTTCCTGGGTAAACCGTATCCCTCTTAAAACCTGTGTTGGGGCCATTGGAAAACGCCATTATGGTAAACTGCCAATGTTTTATTTTATGAAGGCAGGAATGCCCATTTGCATTGCTAGCTACTCGTCAAATAAAAACCCTTGGAAGAGAACGAATTCTCGGTCTGTCCCCAACAAGAAAAAAAAAAATTAAACCAAAAATGGTGGCCTCAATCCCGCCTCCATTGCTTGTATGGGAAGTTGTCCAAATGTTCTTTTTACCAATCGAGGATTCACTACTTAGGGCATGTCATCTCCGGAAAAGGTATCGCTGTGGATCCAGCCAAGGTTGAGGCTATTATGGAATGGCCCGCACCAACGAATGTCACAGAAGTGCGTATTTTTATGGGATTAGCAAGATACTATCGACGGTTTGTCAAGGGTTTTTCGAAGATAGCAAATCCGATCACGGAATTGCAGAAGAAAAATAAGAAGTTTGTTTGGATAGAGAAATGCACGGAAGCATTTCGGAGGCTTAAAGAGTTGTTGATAATCGTGCCGATACTAAAGGTCCCTGACATGGACGCAGACTTCTTGGTATGCACTGACGCATCCAAGGAAGGTTTAGGCGGAGTCTTGATGCAGGACGGATGAGTGATTGCTTACATTTCGAGGAAGTTGAGAAGGCATGAGGAGAACTACGCGACACACGATTTGGATTTATTAGCCATCGTTTATGCCTTCAAGGTTTGGAGACACTACCTTATTGGATGAAAATTTGAATTAAAGACTGATCATTGTGGACTACCACACATTTTTACGCAAAGCGACCTGAACGCGTGACAACGGCGTTGGTCGGAATTGCTTAGCGAATACGATTTCGAGATTTCTTACATAAAGGGAACAGTGAACCGAGTGGCGGATGCCTTGAGTCGGAGGCCACGCATTTTTTTGGTGTTACCTCTTCAAACAAATCTACGTGAGAAGATTCTCACCTTACAGCGGAATGATAACTGGTACACAGAAGTCAAGGATTTTATCGGACAAAACACAATGATGGTACCACGTTATGAGGGATATTCACTTGATAGCGATGGTTTATTGAGGTTTGGAAGTCGGATTTACGTGCCACCAAATGACGAGTTGAGGAGGTTGATCTTGAGTGAGGCTCATAGAGCAGTTTACATGGCTCACCCGGGGGTTACGAAGATGAGGGCAGACCTCAAACCATTATTCTTTTGGAAAGGAATGA
>JZKD02S2179550.1:256519-279772 GCA_000966675.3 Picea glauca
TATGACTATTATGGGCATCTCCGTTGTATTATTTAGACCCCTTGTCATCTCGAAATTGCAAGGACCCATTTCTGTTGGAGGCATGCGTTTCGGTGCATTCCAATTTACCAGTTAATTCTGATTACGCCCTTGATTCATTGCATTCCCGTTTAAGTTCTTTAGAAATTATCATACTTTGTATACCTGTTAATTCGGTGCATTGAGGATTATAATCGTGAGTCTTCTTCAGTTATTTTAGTGCGTTGACCTGTTATACTACTGTGTGCATATTTAATATAAAACAATGCACTCCCATTGTATATTTATTCATGTTTAATGGCATTAGATTCTAGACTATAGTCTGGGCTTTTTACATTAATGCTTGCAGAGTTATAATCAAACGTAATTCCAGTTGGGGTAGTGGGATTCATAACACAGGTGTGCTTTTATTCAACGTTTATTCCTTTAATCCCTTCCTTAAAAGAAAATTATGTTATATATAAGAAAGCTGGTACCCTGTGCATTCAATTTTAGTGGAGCGAGATTGGGAACTGTCGTTCTGCGTCCTTGGGCAATCCTTTCCAGTTTTCTCTGTGTTTCCTGGGTAAACCGTATCCCTCTTAAAACCTGTGTTGGGGCCATTGGAAAATGTTGTTATGGTAAACTGCCAATGTTTTATTTTATGAAGGTAGGAATGCCCGTTTGCATTGCTAGCTACTCATCAAATAAAAACCCTTGGAAGAGAACGAATTCCCGGTCTGTCCCCAACAAGAAAAAAAAATTTTTAACCAAAAACGGTGGCCTCAATCCCGCCTCCATTGCTTGTATCCACGAGTTAATTAAAACCCTTATCTGCGAGCACGCGCATTCAGTCACGCGTCTTTCCGAGGCACGTCCCTTCGGGCATCGTTTGCCTTTACTTACCTCTGGTTACCTTCGCCGCGTGGCGAGGATTGCCAGCTCCCAGCCGCAGGCTATTTCAAACCTGGCGAATAATCCTTTATTGCTTTATTTCATGGTTAATGTGATGACGTCAATAGTCAGGTTATTAATGCTATTTATTTTTAAATTATGGATTTCTTATTGGTTAAATTCATGGTTAATTGTGTTGCTTCAAAAATCTGGTTTAAAAGGGTTGTCTCTTTTTCTAATATGTAATTGTTATTGTTTATTATGCGATGTTCATGAGGGTGTTGAATCGAACTGTTAATCTTGGTTAAAACAAAAAGCTAATGATGTTGGAGCTGCCGTATTAATACTGCTTAATTAGCAATAGTAATACTCGTCTAATTGGCAATCATAATAATTGTTTAATTGCGAGGTTAATGATGATGTTGAGTTGAAAGGTTAATATTGGTTTAATTGAAATGATTATACTTGTTATTGGTAATATTAATATTAGATATTGTTATATGATTAAATGTTAATATGGTTTACATTGAATGCAAATGATAATACTTGTTTAATCGTTAATATGAATATTGTTTTAATTAGCAATGTTAATAATGAAGCCAATCGCAATGTTAATAATTGTTTACTTTGAAATGTTCATGATGGAGTTTAAATTGCAAGGCTAATCTTCATCTAAATTGAAGGGTTAATGTTAATGAATGGTATTGCAATGCTATTATTTGTTAGGTTATTGGAAATTATGGTAATATTGGTTTAATGTGCAACGTTGGTACTTGGTTACATTGCAAGAATAATATTGTTAAACTACAATGATAAAGATAATGCTTCACTGCAATATTAATATTTGCTTAGTTGCCATGGTAACACTAGTTTAAAATGCAAGATTAATATTTGTTTTAATTAGCAATGTTAATAATGAGGCCAATCGCAATGTTAATAATTGTTTACTTGAAATGTTCATGATGGAGTTTAAATTGCAAGGATAATCTTCATTTAAATTGAAGTGTTGATGACAATGTCTAATTTGCAATGCTATTGTTGTTAGGTTATTAGAATGTATGGTAATAAACGGCTAGGAAGGGCAAGTTAATAAGGAGAATGTAATGTCGGGGGTTTACCAATATGGTATGGATGTCGTAGCTCATTTATGGCGATTAACAGAAAAATGCAATGCGCTTCTGATTATTGCTTGTCCTGGAACTAGTGCAAAACGACCTTATAACCAACTAATGGGGGTTGAGATTATTGGCTTTTACCTTATGATAAAGTCTTCGTCAGTTAATGATAATTAATGGAGCATTTGGTTTTGTTTGATGTCTTCGGGTCTCATTAGTGGTTGGTCGATTTAGATTCCTCCTGACTTGCTTCCCCCGTAGAGGTCATAATTGCCCCTGATTTTGTAGTACTTGGTGGTATTGTATTGCGTAGTCGGTTTGTGTCGGGTGGGATATAGACACCTCTTGTAGCTTAGTATTTATGTCTGTGAGTAATCCGGCGGAAGGAATCCAGTGTCGTATCAAGAGTCTCGGGCTGTTTAAAGGCACAGTTCCACTCTTGTGACACACTCTGGGCCGTATCAGTAGTCTTGGGCTGTTTAAAGGCACAGTTTCCACTACTGCGACTCTACTGTGGGATTCTTCCATTTTGTGACAGTACTGTACCTAACCCCTGGTGTCCTTTCTGTTTACAGCTGCTAGTTGCATGCCTTGTGTCCAGGGGCATTTATTTCTTGTTGTCACTATGTTATGTCAGGTCGTCTTGATTGTGTTCGTCTTACTTGCGTCTTGTTGGTTCGAGTGGTGACGTAGAGTCGAGGGAGTTGTTTCTTCTACACGCGCGCACACTTTTAAAACAAAAAAAAAAAATTCACCTGTTATCAGCATTGTTGTCATGACGAGGTGGGTTGTTACAGAATGCAAGAAAGGTTCAACATGCATAAAGACAATCTCCACAATTTTCCTTTTCGCATCCTCTGCAATATTGTTTGGAGTACTACTAATCATCTAGCAATGATCTTGTACGGGATAAGGATGAGGAGATCCTACCACTTCCCTTCCATCTTCTATCTTAAGATGATATGGAAAATGGCTATGATCTCCACCTATATAATTTTCATTATATCTCGAGACCTATACCAACCCTACCTAATCTTCCTTAAATTCTCTCGTAGATTGCAATATTTCAAACAACTCTTTCTGAGTGAAAAATATGGTAGATGGACTCATGAGGTCATCTTCACCATAGTCCACATTGTCCATCCCTTCATCCATTATTAGAGTTTTCTAGAAGAACACTCCCCAAAATTGTAGAAACTTCATAAGTGCATCATCAAACCTCAGACCATCGTAATTGTTCATCTAACAAATCTCTATCTAGTCAAGAAAACACACCAAATTCTTGTGTACATTGAACATTATGTTAGGGAATGGTTATTTTTTTCTTTTCATATAGGTTTGTCTCAATTTATATGGATATGATTCTCACATCGATTCTTCTTTTCCTTCTCATTCACTTTTCAACAATTCAGAAAAAAAAAGAAAAAAATTCTCTGCAAAAATTCACGCCTTGAAAGAATCTGGAAAATAGTACTTTGAAGAAAATTTATTTAAGTCTCATTGTACTATATAATTAAACAAGGCAACACACATTTTCAAACTCATCAACGATGTATCCCGCTAAACAAGACTAAAGAATTACATAGGCTCTCCAACTTCTATATTGTGAAAAAACTCAATACTAAGGTAAAGAAACATTGAACGTTGCAGCTCTCCGATGAATATATTGTGAACAAACTCAATACTTTCCTTCCCTAAAAACATGTTCACTGCCACTATGAATTTGAAATATGAAAACACCCAACTCGATTTTGATATGAATATACAATCAACAACAAAATATTTATACAGCCAAACCTTGCCTCAACTTTATTTCAGAACCTTTACTTAGCCTCTGAACATCAACTTCATAAAAGAACCTCGCCTTAAAAACTTGCACATTAGAACCTCTCCTTATAACTTCACCTCAAAACCTTCACTTTAGATCCTTCACCTCAAAACCTTCGCTTCAGATCCTTCACCTCAGAACCTTCCAAATTTATTATAGATTCTTTAGTCAAATATAGTATAATAAGTCTGTTTTTAATTATTTAATATAATGATGATGATGATTAATTTCCACTGAGACCAATTGGTTTGTCGGACCTTAAGAAGGTAAGAGATTAATTTGATTTCTTTAAAATTGTACTTTTGTGCTAAAAAAACATTGAGAGAAACGTTCCAATATCACCATAGTTTTGATGACTTAGGAGGTTAGGAAGGTTTACATTGTGGAAAATATTTAAATTGGGATCTAATTTGTGAAATAATTGAAAGGGAAATATAAGAGGAAGTGTTTTTCATCTTCAACCTTCTTAGTGTCACAAATATGGTAGATTGTTTCATCCCATGGTGTTTTGGGAAATATCCAATGCCCAATTTCACTATGTAGTATCTTAGCTTCCTTTTATCCATTATTTATCACACCACACATTCTCCTTAAATTTAGAAGTGATAATATTTGTAATATTATTAGTATTTTGTATGATGGCTTGTTCTTGTATTCCCTAATGATTTAGCTAAGATTTGGCATCTTATGCCATACCCACTTGAGTTGCTAGTGGTTTTGTCTATAGTTTGAAGCAATTTTTGAGAGCCTCTTGTCACCCATGTTGTTTATCCTATTCTTGTAAGTTAGATATCTAATCATAGAAATGCTCTCAATGGGAGAAAGGCTTCCTTCTATGAGGAGGATATGATAGAGTGTATTGCCCTTAATTTTGAGATTATAAGTTGTAAAATTATTTTGGATCTGTTTTATCTTTCTCTGAGATTCTCTAGAGATACTGCAACCCCAAACTTCACATCCGTATAAGATAACCGGAGTGACGAGAGTCTGAAAGAGGATTTTTTCTTATCCCAAAGCCAAAGGTCCACTAATTTACAATTGTTTTCAAACCCATAGTAAGATTTCCACCCTCCATTTATCCTTTTCTCAACACTATACTTCCAATTGAGCTTGTGGTGAATATCAATTCTAAGATACTTGTATGAGGACACTTCCTCCAAGATATTGTTGTCATATACAAAAGTATTGTAGGTGATGTTTTTGGATTTAATTATAATACATTTTGTTTTGTAGGTGTTCACAGTCATGATGTTGGTTTTAATATTCTATCTAATCTGATCTTACTTTGCTGTCATAAGTTGACCTAGGTTCATATTTAACAATCTTCCAACAAAATCACTCTAAAACTATTGGCCCCCCTGGTAAACTAGAAGGCAGCGCAGTACATAAGGTGCACTGCGTAGTCTCACCCGAGATAGTTCTACGGGTGGATGCAATACTCAGACACGTGTAGACTAGGAATAAGTGGGGATCTATGGTTGTACCTTGTGATCTTCATTTATTTAGTCTAACATTTGAATTAGTCAGTCACTCTTACTCATGCATGTGAAATATCAGATCTAAATAGTTCCTTCATTCATTTATCTAGCATTTAATCATTAACAACAAGGGATATGCATAACATTCAGTCACATAACACAGTTTTTACCATGCTTCACCCCCTACTAGGATACATCCACAAATCTTTCTCTCTCAGGATCTTTTATTATGTATCAGCAATATATTGCATCATGCGTGTTTACCGTCTTGGATCTTACAATCTGAACAGGCTTCTTGATCCCTATGAGGCTGACTAGATTGCACCAAGATCCTTAGCCTCTGACATTTCTTACAAGCTTTACAACTTTCGAGCTCTCTCGGCCTCTCTCCCCCTCCTAGACCTCCTAGGTACTACTTATACATATTCTTGGTTTATCAACCGTTACAATATCTTGCACAAACCCTAACCCTAATGTAGTTAGGTCTCCCTTGCATGTGCGCCTTGCATGTTTTCCTTTCACATGCTTATTTTCTTTCTAGCTGTATGTTTTTCACTTCATGCTTTCCTCTCCAAAAATGGCCTTTTCCCCAAAATGGGTCTGCGCCAAACATGCCCCCAACACTGACATGTGGCTCATCCAAAACCACCTATGCTTTGCGCACTTCTTCAACGTCTCTTGCTAGAGTGTGGAACTTGTCTAGAAGTTCACTTCCTTGTATTTGAGCCTGCGCAGCCTTTCCTGTGAGCACATATAAAACTTGCATTGTGATCTCCTCCCAGATCATTTCTGCACACTCTGCCTGTGTCTAGGACATGTTCTTCTTTTCCTCCTCTGACTATGCAATGATCTTTGTGGCAAGTTCTTGGAGAGGTTCCATTTGAGCTTGTCGGTCCTTCTTCTATGTCTGTGAAGTTATTATCTCTTCTTTCGGCTTCCTCATGTCTTGTACTCCTTTAAGGTGCTCGATCATCTTCATTGTTTTCTATCTCTGCTTGAGGTCATGGATGGTTGTGCTTATTGTTTCCTCTTCCCGGTCCCAGTTATAGACATGTTCATATTCTTCTAGCACTGTCCATAGCTACATCACCCTATCAAACAAGTCCACATATGCGTTGACTTGTCGTTCTATTTTCTCCATCTGTCCTGCAACTTCTTACCTCCTTTGTTTCTTCACCTTCAGGGGAGTCATAGGAATGATTTGTTCCCATAGGTTTTCGATCTCCTGTTGGTATTGATCAATTGTTTGCAAAATATGATCAATCCTCTGCACTGTAGTGGGCTCTACTATTTGCACGTTATTTGGGATTTTTTCATAGGTTGCATCCACTCCCTGTTCAAGCCTATCTACGTGATATTTCTCATCTTTGGTATCGAGCTTGACCTTCTCGAGCACCAATTCCAACGCCTATTTTTTGTCCTTTGTTTGCTACAACTCTATTGCTTCTATTCATGCACGTGAATGCACCTCTTGCGTGACACTGGCTTGGAGATTGTACAGTGACTTGGTTGGTATTCGCTCCATTACCAACTGTATCTACACAAGATATTTCAAGAGTGACTATGCTACAATATCATCCATGCGTAACATGTTGGGTGTAATGTGGAACGTCGGGCTCTCCTGCGCTATGGTCTTGATCGTGTTGTGCTCGCTCGGTGCAACCCTGACTTCTACTTATGATGCTGCGGGGAATGACTATGCTCCCATGTCTGCCCTCTACGTGCCTTTGATATGTTGTAGGACCTGCCTTATGTCATCCAACTCATCCTGAATGTGACCTCTTTGGTGTTGGGCGTCTTCAAAATCCTTAGTTGCATGGTCTTGAACTCTTTCGGCCACCAGGTCAGCATTGTCCTTAGTGATTGTATATTCTGGCAGGTGCTTATATGCCTTGACCTTTTTATGCATACCCCCAGTGTGTATGATTGGCCTCTTGGTATATATTGGTCCTTGTGGGGTGGGAGTCGATGGGGTTTCTTGTGTTTTCGCAACCCCTATTTATGGATTTTTTGGTGCTTAGGTATTGTCCTTTTGTCTAGCCTGTGTACCTTTCTTTGGCACACCCCCTGTCTTTTTTTGCACTGGCTTCTGACTTGGATTTGGATTTTTAGGTGCCTCTTTATCCCCGACAGGTGTATGAACTTACCCTACATCCGCCCCTGTACCTGTAGGAATCTCTTGAGTGAGGATTGGAATTCTCCAATCATCTTGCCAATCCCTTATTTCCATCTCTACATATTCTTCCTTGACGCAGTATCTAAGTTGCATTCATTCCTTCTTGGGATCCCTTTGTTCTTGGATCCATATAGTGTGATTGGTTTATTTGAAGTTCTCGATGTCCCGATATTGCGCAGCCACTTCTGGATTAATTCTCCAAGTGTTGGAAATACTCTCTTGGAGCTTGTTATAGTATCGCACGAATGTGCTTGCATTGGTACTTTTGATTTTGGGATTCGATGTGATCCCAAATGATGTGTACCACATTGCACGGCCATGATTGGTCTAATCACAAAATTACACATACTAGGGCTCCCTCCATCTGATCAAAGTGATAAAGACTAGTAGCCAGGAGTAATGAAACTTTGTTCCCAGGTCTTGCACGTCTTTGTATTTGTCATGGAACAAGTTTAGAAAGTATGGATCCTAGCTGAGCATAGGGACCTCCACACACTATGCTACAGTCATGATGACCCCGGAAAGGACTTCCTCCTTGCGGCACTTCCTGAGTAGTTTGCAAGCCATGAGTTTGGTGGCTAGCCTTGTTGTTGCATCATTGATGTGCTTGATGATGATTCTGCATGACCCTCTCTCTGTGGCATATGTCTTTTTCATCTCCTCCATCAACACCTTCTTCTTTGTTTTCTCATCAAGGTACTGCGAGGGATTCTCCCCCCAATATGGAAGACCTATGATGAAAGAAATGAGCTCCACATCTATGGAGACAGGCTCTTCCAACCATAGGTAACCACCATGGGTGACTTCCATCAACTACTTGACGTAGTTGTTTATGTCTCGAGCCCTTCCAAAATGTGGAATATCTATCAGATTTAGTATTCCGGTGTTGGCCAATCTAGTTTCCCATTGTTTCATTTGTAGTATTGGATCACTGAAGGGGCCCATACCTACATTGTCAAGGTAGACCTTCCTTGAGAATTCTGGGAACTTTTCTACATCAGCCACATCATGGTCCGAGTAGTGCCTCCTTTCCATGAATCCTAGAAGATTAGGTGTAGGCTGCACCCCTTTAGAAATGTTCAGTAGGACTATGGTTGTTGCAGCCTATCTGCGCAGAGACCTTTCCATGGGTTGTTTTCCCTTTCATTGTGGTGGTTGGTTTGAGGTTCAGCCTCCATTTTTCTCTCTTCATTGTAAGCTTATGGGTGGTCGGTAACATCTTCCACTAGCCCCTCCTCCTGCTATGTAGGATATGCTATGTGTGACTCTCTTGGCACAGAGGCTTATGTGTGTGTTGGGGATGTCCCATTTACCCTCTAGGCTCCTTCAGCATTCGCAGGTCGAAATATTACCTACGTCCTCAGCCTGTTGGCCCTGTCCCATTTCCTACATGTCAACGTCCATGACAACTTTTGTTGTTGGTTGGGATTCCTCTTCCACGGGTGTGGGTCTTGCTAGTTCCACATGGGGTGAGGGAATTTCATCCAAGTTGACGAATTCTACAACCTATGTAGGTTCATGTGTTTGTTGTGGTGCTCTATGGTGGCTTCGAGATTTCCTGTCGGCCTGGATCGACGCACCAAACTTGGGTGGTGCCATAGTGGTTAATGTTGACTTATGTCGAACTGGCTCTCCCTGTATCTCTTTCTAAATCACTTTCATATCTGTGTGCTCTATCTCTCTGTAATTTCATAATTTCACAATAACCTTTATGTTTCCCGCATGCCTTCCTTATATAGCAAGTGTCATGAAGCTTCTCGGAGAAGCTACCCGAGCTGTGATTTAAATGAAATGGCGCTTCATGCATACATGAAATTCAAATTCCTCGACATCGCTAGTTGGTACGATTAATGCAAAGGCACTTCGAGAGTACGTGACATTCAATTTGATATAAGACGCAAGTTGGCGCCTTTTGTCGTAACTGTCATTTTTCAAATTTCCTCTTTTTTCTAACCGTTGGTCCTTTTTCCAGCGTGTTGGGATTTTTGAGTGCATGACATATTTGTGTTATCTAAACTTTCCTTGGTGTGCAATGTATTGGTCTTATGCTGCGCGTGGAATTTTCTCTTTTTGTCACACTAAATCCCCTCTTCTTTTTTTTTTTACATCTCTCTTTACTGTGCGGTAGCTTTCTAAGTGTTAGGAGGTCAACTATCCCTGTAAAGTTTCAGTCGACTCCCATTGATCATTCCTATGAGTTTCGCACCTCCTAAATATTTCAAATTTATAGCTCCACCATCTGTGAGAGTCTTTACTTCATATGGTCCCAACCAATGCATTCTGAATTTTCTTGGGTGCTGAAGAAATTTATTGTCATACACCAAGACTAGGTCTCCTCCCTTGAAACTATTCCTTTTTATATGTATTTCATGACAATATTTGTCCTTGATTTATGTACCTCTTGGTGAAATCCTACTAGAATCCTATATTCTTCCATCTCCATCAGTTGACTTAGTCGTTCTTTGATTGTGCCTCATTATTTCATGTTGGTGATTGCGGCTACATGTAGACTAGGTACCAAAAATTCTAATGGAACTACTACTTCATGTCCATATACCAACCTGAATGGTGTATTCCCTATTAACTTTTTGCATATATTCCTGTATGCCCATAGTACTGCTGGTATCTTCAATTCCTAATCATCCCTATTATTGTTTCATATCTTTGTCAATGCATTCTCTAGGATCTTATTAAAGGCTTCCACTGTTCCATTTTCTTGAGGGTGATATGGTGTACTCTTTTGATGATAGAATTCAAACTCCTCAGTCATAGCCTTAATAGTATTGGTATTGTTAATGAAGTGAGTGCCCTGGTCACTCATCAAAATCCTTGGGCATCCAAACTTAGTGCTCATTTGCTCAAATAGGAAGTGTGTTGTTGTCTCTTCTTTGTAGTCCTTGACTAGTGTTGCTTCTTCCCATCTCATTGGATACTCTATCGCAGTAATCATATACCTTTCTCCTGACCTTTTTGTTGGTGGGTTAATTGGTCCTACAAAGTTTATTACCCATTTGTTGAATAATTGCAAGGTTACTTGTGGTCTTAGGGGAATATCGTTGCATCTATTACGTTTACCAACCCTCTGACATACATCACATCCCTGGAAGTAGTCCTTTGCATCTCTGTGAACGATCGACCACCATAGTCCTACATGCAATACCTTCTACGTGGCAGCTTTTCCTGCATAATGTCTATTACACATTATTTTCATCACCCCTATGACCATTAATGATTTAAACCTATCCTTTGTCTTGAGAAGGATCAATGGCTTGAATCCCTGAAAAAGAATGAAGATACATTTTCCCAGAGAGATGGAATTATACTTTTCCTTTGTCAAAAACCTTAGAAAAAGGGATCGTCGCACCTTTCTTAGTGTTAAGGGTGTGACGATCTAGGATCTTCGTAGGTTGCACCAAAATGGCCTATGATGTTGTCATAGTTTTCTCATTGTTAAGGGTGTGATGATTTTCGTACGAAGGAAAAAGAGCATCTTCTCGATGTTTCTAAAAGCAAAGCTTTGAGGGTGAGGTGGCCTCTGATCGATTTGGATCTGAATCGCATCCATGATCTCTTTGGATCATCCTAACCTCCTGACCCTATCCTTTTCTGTCCATAAAAGGAGAGCATTTCTCATGGGGAAAGTTGGAATGAGTTGGCTAGATTTTGGAGTTGGAAAGTTCTTGAGTTTTGTAGCTTGGAGTCTTTGGAGCTTGTATGTTGGCTTTGAGCTTTGCTTTGTCAAGATAGATTGTTGATCTCAGAATCCATAGAGCAGAAGTGTGTGAGAAGAAAGGAACTGTTGGAAGGGACCTTATGACATCAAGGCTTTGGTTGCATTCTCCTTTTCATATATTTGATACAGTGATATATTTCTTTCCCATAAAATTGGTCTTATTTTATTGTATCACTCCTTGATCACATACATAGGTTTTGTTGAGTATACGTTATTGCTTTCACTTCGTTGGATTGTGTCTTTTTATAGGTTCAACATCCCATAAGCCTTGAAATGGAGCAAGGATGACACTAGCGAGGGCAAACGACATTTAAAAGGTATGTCATTTATCTCTTGTTAGTTAGTATGTTTGATAATTAAAACTTAGGGAAAGTTTTGATCGTCGCACCCTAATTTGAGGGACAGTGTGACGATATAGGATCAACACATCCTGCCTTTAGACACAGTGCGACATCGTCACACTGTACTGTTCTCTAGCCTGTGATGATCTAGGATCGTCGCATTGTGCTTGCCGGTAGCCCGCGATGATTTTGTGAAAAAATTTTAGTTTTTGATGGTTTTACCTACCGAGATCTGTGATAAGTGTTTGGGATGATTTTTTGGGTCTGATTACAGTCTAGTTGATAGCTTTGAATATTCTTTTATCATTATTTCCTTTGTTTTATCTTGTGTGCTTTTGAAAGATTTGATCTCTTTCTTTGAGTGTCTTTCAGTTACAAAGCATTGTTTTTCTTTAGAATTGTTTAGTGAGAGAACACTTCGTTTTATGAATAGCTCGTGTTAAAAGAGAAAAATTGTTTGGGTTTCTTTGTTTTATAGATATTTTTTATTTCTTTTAGTTATCTTTGAAAACAAAAAAAAATAATTTATTGCTTTGCATTAGATTGGGGGCATCCTTGCATTTGAAGTAGCAAAATTGCATGGTTTTTGCCATTTTTGGGGGGGGGGAGGAATCGTGTATTGGTGTACAACCTCTTTGGATCAATTCTTGAAGATCTTGATATCGGTAAGTTTAATAAAATTTTGGGGCATTGTGCATCTAGGAATGATAAACGTTTTCTCCTTCTCGTAATATAGCTTTCATCGAAGTGAAATATTTGCATTCTCATTTCTTCCCATTGTTTAGAGTTGGTCAAAAACATCATCTCACCCACGCCATTTTCCTCTTCAATAAAAAATAGCCTTAAAATAAACCGCTTATAAAATTGATTAGACATTTTTATATTTTCTAGTAGCAAACCTACATTAGCTTAGGGTGTAGGGATTTGGAATAGGTGTGAAATATAACTTTACAAAGTTGTAAATGAACAATAGTATCTTGTGATAGGGAGAGTTAAATCCACTTATTGCATTTTTTCCTAGGAATCCCTTATAACACAAGGTTCAATCACGAGGTCGCATTAGAGTCGGCAGAGTTACTCACCCTGCTTTGTTGGTCTTAGTGTAGAGATTATGCATATTATTGGGGTTCACTTGAGAAGAAAATATTGTGGGGACCTTCTTAAGTTGATTTTGGGCTTAAATACCCTTCCCTTTCGTGAGGATTGAACTATCGACTACTTCTCTAGGAATCATTGTCGTAATTTTTAACCTTAGTGGCCTATCTCTTTAGGGTCTTTTCACGAGGTGACTGTGGAGGGGAAATTCTTCATGATACCTGTAATCAACGTTGGCCAAACTCACTCGAGCTCCTTGGAGGGTATACCCATGTTTATGTGTGGGAGATTGCACCAGGGTGTAAGTCCGTTAAGCAGGTCATCAACGTAACTTTTCCACCCGCTCTATCTCATCCCCTTCTTACATTGTTCTTGCGACATTGGATTTCATCACCAACTAGTGCGTTCATTGTAGGAAGGTTTTGTTTGTTTGATTGATTCCTATATTTTTAGCGTGTGTTGTTTATTTTCCCTAGGGGACTCTAGGTTGGATCTATGTTTAATGGTGTCAGTTCCCAGAACAAACAATGAAGAAACCCCTTCTCTGAGGGAACCTTTTGTTTTTCCTTCTTACGAAAACGTTGGTCCTCCTTACATCGCTACTTTGAGCCTTCCATCTCTCACAATTGGATTGTTGGTATGGTTGTTTTCCACTACGGTAATCCTGAATCCAGCAAGTGCTTCGGTTGTAAGAACTTCCCCCCAAGAACATCAACCTCATGTTGATCCTTATTCTTCTTCATTAGTAAGATCTCCTTTGCCTTCTTCACTTGCGAGGACTTCTTTCGTTTCATCTTCTTCACCGACTGAAAGCTCTAAAGCTAGTAACGTGGTGGATAATAAGAAGAATAAAAGGAAGATTAATAAGAAGAAAAATGAGCAAGGTTATAAACCTCCAACCACTGTTGGACATGTTGGAAAACAACCAATTACTGATAATCGTCCTGGGAGTGTTGATGATGCCAAGATCACCCATACAGCCTGTAAGCCCAAGTACCCTTGCAGGCTTTGTAAGGGTATCCGTCTTCTTAAGGATTTCTCTGCTCTATCAAGGTTATAGAAGCATGTTCTACATGCCCTCACCAGCCCATGTCGTTAGCCTCTGAACAACATGTTGATGCCCTTCCGTCAACTAGTCAAGATACCATTGGGAAGAGTAAAATTAGAGTCAAGTTCCCATGTATGTTATGCAGAGGGATTCATCAAACTCACATTTTCCCTCATATGGACGAAGCCTTGAAATTACTGGAAGACATGACTGTTTCCCAACCTCAACTTACAGTTGCTTATTGTAATCTTACTCTCGACCCACCTGTCATTGATGGCATGATCAATCTGATCCCTTCATTGGTTTGTCTGGTTGATCATGTAGTCAATCTGGTCATGTCCTTTGTTGAACCAGTTGACAAAGTGGTCGATATGATCCCATCTTTGGTTGATCCTACTCTCATGTTAGAGAGAGAACCCAAGCGGTCGATTCCTTTTCAGTCGTCGACCCCATTCTCCCCTTGGAGAATGACACCCAAGTGGTTGAACTAATCCTGTCATCGGTTGATCCTACTCTCCTGCTAGATAGTAAACCCGATATCGCTCATGTTTTTCTCATTGATACAGACACTACCGTGCTGGGGGGAATTCCTCCTTATCCGATGGAACCTCCTCCAAGTCATGAATTCATCCTTTTTTATTGGAGTGCACTGACTAGACCTCGTCTTCTCTCTCACATTCCTTCCAATATTATAGTTCAGGTTTGTGGTCAGGACATTCCTCAGATGTTGATAGACAAAGGTGCATCTGTTAGTATTTTGTCCTCTATTGTTTGGCAAGCTTTGGGTTGTCCTCAACTTGTCCTAGTTATGAAAATTCGGTTATCTTTTAACAGAAGAACCAATCACCCTTTAGTAGTCCTTTCTCAGTTCCTTGTAACTTTGGGAGGAAAAACTATCGTCATTGATGTCATGGTAGTCCATGATCCCTTGTATTTCGATTTACTCCTTGGGAGAGATTATGTATATTCCATGAAAACTATTGTGTCCACTATTTTTCGTGTGATATATTTCCCTCACGATGGAAGATTTGTGATTATTGATCAACTCTCCTTTGTTGGCCCTGATTTGATTATCAACCCAACGACCTCCCTGAACAGTTCTTATATGCAGACAGTACCTCCCTCACCACAGGTCAATTATGTGGCGTCATCTCCCATGCCTTTAGCTATTGATGCAGAGGAGCCTCTCCTTTTAAGCTCAATCTCTTCTGAATTAGATCCGGAAGTTGACATGGTTATCTCTTCGGTAGGGCTATTGGAGCCTAACCTCTTTACCCCCATCGTGGCCCTTGACATGTGTTCCTTCCAGAGTGTGTTTCTTCCATCAAGTGAAGATATCTTGGAAGCCATGACCGATTTTTGTCCCTTGACATGGCGTCCTTCCAGAGCATTGTCCTCTTGGAAGCCATGATCAAGAAGAGAGCTTTCAGCATAGGTTTTCTGATTTCAATCTTGTTAAAAAATGAAACTAGCTTTGAGCATGGTTTTCTGATTTCAAGCTCGTTAAAAAATGAAACCAGCTGTGAGGATAGTTTTGCATCTCTGTAGAAACCTCGTTAAAAAATGAAACAAATCTTACGAGAATAGTTCTTTTTTTTTCAAGCTCGTTAAAAAATGAAACAGAGGTCTAGGGATTGAACCTGGATTCTCGAGCATAGTTCATGTTCCTGTTTCAATCTCGTTAAAAAATGAAATAGATTTCCCCTCCTCTCTGTTTGAGTCAATTCTAGTATTTGAAGCTTCATTTCATCCACATTTGTTGTTGGATGAGACAAAGCTTGGGGGGAAATGCTTCCAACCTATGGAATTCAAACGTTTTTTGAGCCACTAGCTTCTTAAGCTAGGGGCTAAGTACCAACCATGTGAATCCATGAACCATGCATTGGGAAGTTGCAAGCATAGTTTTCTCCAGTTCAAGCATGTGTAAAAATGAAACCACCTACCTCAAGCATAGTTTCCTCTAGTTCAAGCTTGTGTAAAAATGAAACCATGTCCAAGAAAATTTTTGTTTAGTTTTAAGCTTGTGTAAAAATAAAATCTATCCCAAACATAGTTTTGTTTTGTTTTAAGCTTGTGTAAAAATGAAAAAAATCATGAGCTTAGTCTTTGTTCTTTCTCATGCTCGTAAATACCTGATAATGTAACCAAGTAAACTTTTATCAATTTTTTGGACTCGTAAAGGTTATACAAAAAAGGAACCTCCTGGAGTTCCCTTTAAGCTCTTTTCAGACTCTCTAAACATGAAAACATAGTCAAGCGATCTTATTCTTTTCATGCTTGTTAAAGTATTAGAAAGCACATCTGTTGACCAGTAGTTTATCTCATTTTCAGTCTCATCAAACTACTTTATAAATAGCACATTTTGGAGTTTCCTTTAAGTGTTTTTCAAACTCTCTAAACATGAAAAACCCCTGAGTTTTATTTCTTTGGACTCGTAAAATAAACATCGGAAGGCCCATATGGGATTGAACCACTCCTTCCTAGGGTTCGTTAAACATACTTTGAGGGACTCATATGAAGGATGAGATTACAATTCAAGCATATGTTAGCCTCCTCAAGATTGTGTAAAAATAAAGAGGTGCTCACCAGAAATGGTGGGGGAAATTGGGAAAGAAATGTATCTAAACCCTTATTCTATGGAAGAGTCGCTTCTGAACATGACACCCTTTCACTTGCTTTGTGTCTAGGTTGGAAAATCCATTTGTCTCTTGATCATACTCCTTTATAAGATTACACCTTGGTCCGTGATCCCTGTTGTTGAGTCAGTGTTTCCAAGACAGTTGTTATGTCGTCAATATGTTCAAAGAGAAGTTCAACCCGGAAAACCTTCTATTGCGTCAGCCATTTCTGCAATCCTTAAGCCTTCTATTGTATCAACCATCCCTAATTCAATCCTTAATCACTTGTTACTCTGATCTACTTCAAATATTTTTACCCATTTTGTGTCATTGATGGGGGATACATTAAGGCTTTCCTGTGACGAGTCTTTTCCTGTCGAATTCAACTCATTATCTAGGAATCAGACTTAGAAACTAATTGGTACTTTGGAACTTGCATGCCTCAATGGAAGGTTTCCTCTCTTTTGACACTGGGTTTTCATTATTGACCCCTGATCGGGATATTTCGCCGAGTGTTCGACTTCAGTTCACAAATTCACACTGGTTGGATTGTACTAGTGTAACTTGGGAGTCATTGACATTAATGGTGATTTCCCTCGCACTTGTTAATGGTATACACTAATGATCGTTAATCAAGTGTTTTCTACCATATTCCACTTCATCACATGTGTTCGCATGGTTAGATTAGTACTATAAGAGTGATGAAGATGAAGACCCTGGATCTTTTCTGACAATTCAGGTTGCATTGGAGCATATTCATATTATATTGTTGCATAGATCCACATTGTATGTCTCGTGGATATGTTCAAATTTGATTCTTTACATAAATCCATGGTGTATTCTTTGTGGCTATGTTCAAATTTGAGTCATAATGGCATGGATCCATAGTGTATGTTTGGTGGCCATGACCTGTATTACTTGACATGGATCTTTTCATGTTGGAATTTATGCTTTGATTCATTTTTATTCTAAGTATGGGAATTCCTACCTCAGTGATGATATATTATTGTATTGTATTTACTTTTTTTTTGGTAGGTTTCTGACCAACATGTTCCTTGTTCCCTACAGACACTCGAAAAATTATTTCATCTATCACTCTGTTCTAACTTCATACTTTGAGGGGCTCTCTATTATGAATTATTTTTGTGACCCCTATGACTGTTAATGATGTAAACCTATCCTTTTTCTTGAGAAGGATCAATGGCCCAAATCCATGAAGAAGAATGAAGATACATTTTCCCAGAGAGATGGAATTATACTTTTCCTTTGTCAAAAACCTTGGAAAAGGGGATCATCGCACCTTGCTTAGTGTTAAGGGTGTGACAATATAGGATCTTCACAGGTTTCACCATTGTGGACTACAACGTCGTCTCATTTTTCTCAGTGTTAAGGGTGCAATGATTTTTGTACGAAGGAAAAAGAGCATCTTCTCAACGTTTCTAGAAGAGAAGCTTTGAGGGTGAGGTTCCCTCCGATTGGTTTGGATATGAGTCACATCCTTGATCTCTTGGGATCATCCTAACCTCCTCACCCTATCCTTTTCAGTATATAAAAGAAGAGGAGTTCTCATGGGAAAGTTGGATTGAGTTGGCTAGATTTTGGAGTTGGAAAGGTCTTGAGTTTTGTAGCTTGGAGTTTTTGGAGCTTGTATGTTGGCTTTGAGCTTTGTTTTGTCAAGATAGATTGTTGATCTCAGAACCTGTGGACAAGAAGCGTGTGGGAAGCAAGGAACTATTGGAAGGTACCTTACGACATCAAGGCTTTGGTTGTATTCTCCTTTTCATATATTTAATACAGTGATATATTTCTTTCCCATAAAATTGGTTTTATTTTATTGTATGACTCCTTGATCACATACATAGGTTTTGTTGAATATACATTGTTGTTTTCACTTCGTTGGCTTGTGTCTTTTTATAGGTTCAACGTCCCATAAGACTTGAAATGGAGCGAGGATGACACTAGCGAGGACAAACGACATTTAAAAGGTATGTCAATTATCTCTTGTTAGTTAGTATGTTTGATAATTAAAACTTAGGGAAAGTTTTATATTTTGTCTTGTTTTGTTCTAGTTTCATGGTGAAACTAGGGAGATATGTTTGTGTCTGCACTTACCAATTAGTCTGATAACAATGTCCTCTTTCTATTCCCTCATGGGCCTCTGCTAAAATCCTAGGTCTTTCATGTTATAGTACACATCTTCTCAAGATGTTATATGCACCCATATTGTATAAGTGTCCTATAATCAATTGATAGTCTGGAGCTCAGACTACCAGTTTTTTCTTCTTCACAGTGTGGAATTCTTGTGGCATGGTCCCTGTACTCAAGTATTGAATGGTGTCAACAAAATATTCATCAGCTACTTGTACCGAAAATAATTGTGCATTGTGGAAGTTGTCCTCTAAGTTCGTAGGTTCCTCTCCATTAGTTATCCTTGATAGATGATCAGGTCCTGCATTCAACTGCCCTAGTTTGACTATTACTTCAAAGTCAAATTCTTCAAACAACAGTAACCATCTACAAATTCTCCCCCCCCAACACTGGCTTATTGACTAGGTATTTAAGAGTTGAATGATCTGTAATCTTGAACTTCTAAAGTGCATAGACCATAGCTAGGCCTTCTCTTTCTATAGTATTGTAATTATGCTCTAACTCAGACAGTTTTCTACTAGAAAATGTTGTATTATGGTCCAATGCCCATGTTCCTGGCTATGCCAGAATAGCTCCAAGTGCTATAGATGATGCATCTACATGAACATGGAATTTATTTTCACAATCTGAGAATACTAGTATTGGTGTTGTTACCATATTCTCTTTTAGAGTTTCCAATCCTCGCTGACATTCCTCATTCCACTGAAATTTACTATCTTTCCTCAACAATTTCTCCATTGGCATAGTGATCTACGCATACTTATCAATTTCCTATAGTAGTCTGTGTGTCCCAATGTTTCTCTCAACTGACGTACTGATTTTGGTGGTGGTAAATTAACAATTACTGCAATCTTGGCAGGATCTACTAGCAAGCCTTGTTTTCATACTATATGGCCCAATAGTGTTCCCAAAGGTGTCCCAAAGATGCACTTCTTGATATTTAGTGATATATGACACTGTCTGCATCTTTCTAACATCAACCTTAACACCTCGACATTGTCCTTCAACAGACTATATATTGTCCAATCATCCAGGTATACCTCTAAAACATGATGGATAAATTCTTTGAATGTAGCTATGACTACTCTTGAAAATATTGTCAGTGCATTCTTTAGTCGAAAATGCATGACTTTGTACTGGTAGGATCCCCATTTTTTGGAAAAAGTGGTCTTCTACCTGTCTTATGGAGCTATCTTGATCTGATGGTAGCCTAAGAATCCATCTATGAACTAGTATGCTTCTTGGCCTCCTACATTCTCCAATACCTCATCTGTGAAAGGGGTAGGGAAAGGGTCATGAAGGAAAGCATCATTCATCTTCCTCAAGTCGACACATATCCTTATCCCTCCATGCTTCTTCTCTTGAACTACCATAGGGCTTACCCATTTAGATTCCTCTATTGGTTCTATGATTCTAGACTCAAACATCATGTCAATATCTTCTTTTACTACCATAGGGCTTACCCATTCAGATACCTCTACATGGTCCTTAAACATATTGTATATTTTCCAATCATCCAGGTATACCTCTAAAAAATAATGGATGAATTATTTGAATGCAACTATGAATACTCTTGAGAATATTGTTGGTGCATTCTTCAGTCGAAAAGGCATGACTGTGTACTAGTAGGATCCCCATTCTGTAGAAAAAGTGGTCGTGTACCTTTCTTCTAGAGCTATCTTGATTTGATGGTAGCCTGAGAATCCATCTGTGAATGAGTATGCTTCTTGGCCTCCTACATTATCCAATACCTCATCTGTGAAAGGGGTAGGGTAAGGGTCATGAAGGAAAGCATCATTCATCTTCCTCAAGTCAAAACATATCCTTATCCCTCCATGCGTCTTCTCTTGAAATACCATAGGGCTTACCCATTCAGATTCCTCTATTGATTCTATGATTCTAGCCTCCAACATCTTGTCAATCTCTGCTTATATATTGGGTTTAGTCTATATGGTCGTTGTTTGACTGATCTAGCCTCATATTTGATAAGTATCTTCATCTCTCCTAGCTCTCCTCCTATGCCTTTCATCTCTGTAAAGGTTGTTGGGAATAGGTCATTGTACTCACGCAGTAACTATGTTATGCTTTCTACTGTTTGCTCATCCCAGTAGTCTCCAATGCTGGCCATTTTGGGATTCTCAATTGTCCCAATGTTGACTTTATTCACCTTGATCGGTGCAACAAACATTTATGATTCCATAGTTGGACCTTCCACCCCTCTTTCACCTTCAACTTCTGTTATCTTAATGTTGTGTGGGTCCTCTTCAACTGGTGCTTCTTCTTGCACATGGTAGCATGACAATAGTTCTTTCATTGTTTGTTTGTTCTATTGTTGATCTTATGTCATAAGTTCAACTTATGGTTCCTTAATGAATACCACCCCTCTGATTTGTTTGAGTTTTGAATCTATGTTGGGGTTCTCATGTTCAAATGAGAAAGTGACTGTAAAATTATGTTGTAATACTATCCATTCTGCAGTTCTTCTACACAGTTCCTGGTTTACATACCAGTTTTTTGGGATTCCTCCTAGCGTATGAATAAAGTGATGAGGCAATTCCTCTAGTGGTGTCATCGTCCATTATGTTCTTCACTTCTCCAAGTGTTCCAAAGGTTACCCCTGTTCATCATATCTCTGCATCATTCTGCTCTTTTGCTCTACGTCGAATCTAATGCGCAGTAATTGTTTGCATTGGTACCATTCCTTAACGATCTAATTGTGTGCACCCCACCATCTTGCAAGTGTTTCTTTGAGTGCTATATATAGATCTAAGAGCCTCTAATTTGGTAACACTTCATCTTCATATCTTGTTAGGAATTCTTCTAAGTCATTCACCCCATGAAAGCTAGGAGGTTCGCTTATCTATGTACCTACCCATCTTACTGCGTGGTCTATTCTTACACATATTCTTATGGAGACTTCATGTAATGTCTGCTGCCAATTCTCCAACCCTATATCTAAGTTTGACATGCATGATGTGATACTTCTCCAACTAAGTACCCCATCTGTAGTTGGATTCCCATAATCTTCTTCTCGCGCGGTGGTTTTGTATAGCTGGTTAATTTCCTCCAGGTCTAAACAAGTGGGTTATACAAACCTTTCCCCTTCTAATGGATCTAATGGAACGATGCCTCTATATTCTCCTGACTCGAATGTCATCTTCCTCGTCTTCAAATTGATTATGGCCTGATTGTCAAAAGCCCAATCCAAGCCAAGAAATTCTAGATAAGGTGTTGTGTCATCCACTATTTATATTACTTCAAAATGGGCTTTAGTGCGCACTCTATCCAGATCTACCATCACTCCCTTTAGCCTTCCAATTAGCATAACCCTGTGTTGATTTGATAAATTTAGTTGGACGAGTGAATATCCTAATGTGGGCTCTCCCAAACATTGCCATGTCTTCTTGGGTAAAACATTCGCCTTAGAGCCTAAATCTAGTATGATGTCCCCCATATTGAAATCTCCAATGTTAACATTTAATCTAAATTCCCTTCTTGTCCTCCTTCTTGTATGTAGGTGATTGATCGTTTTCTATTCTAATTTCCCCTCTACCTCTGAGTTACATCTTTCTAGCATATTTTGCAAAATTTTAACAGATGATTGGTCATTTAATATCTTAACAAAGGATTGCAGAAAATCCTTTATGGTACTTACTTGTCCTAGAGGTTGTGCTTCATTAGTATGATCCAGCGAGGAAGGCATATCATATGTTAGTACGTCCTGACTATGCTACGCATTTGATGTAGATGTAATGTTTGGCTTCAAGAATTATTGTTTCGCTTGCTTGAATCTCCCCTTTTTGTTCTACGCATCAAACTACTTCTGTGGTTCAACATTCTTCTTCACCCATTCGTGTTGTGTTGGATCTTGTCTTACTGCATCATTTCCTGTCCTAGCTCCTCCGCCCGTAACTATGTTGATATTTCATCCATCATCCCTTGCTTCTAAATAAATCCACTGAACATTCTGGTTGTTGTGATTTCTCTTTTCCCTGATCTTCCCCATTAGTGTCGGACAGTCTTCTATGTCATGACCTAATGCACGATAATACATACATGTCGTAGGTGGAAGTGGACATTCTCTTGCATAGTGTCCTGATTGTTAACAATTATGGCATACCACCGGTCCTTTGCCTCTTCTAAAGCCTCTTCTACCTCGTCCTCTATGTATGTATCCAAATCGATATCCTCACGGTGCGTTGTATTGGGGTGCCTGGTTATATTGCACAGAATTATATTGTGGCCACGTGGTATTGTACTGCAGTTGAGCAATGTTATATTTCTATGGAAAAATGTTATATGGGGCCGGTACTTGGTTAAAATGTGGTGCAAATTTCCATGTCATCATCTTTTCCTACACCCTATAGGTATCTTATGTTTGTTCCCTCATCAGCTCCATTATTCTGCAATATTTATCATCATGGCCTACTAACTTGCAAAAGTTGCAATATGAACTCTTAGGCATTGTCTGGTATTTTTTCATCATTGGACAGTGATATGGATCATGCCCATGTGTCTTACAGATCTCAGACCATAGTCCTCCTGATGGCAAATGGTTTGGCAATCTTGTTTACATGTATTGCGCGAATGTTGGGAATTCATTCTTGTGGTGTCCTTATGTCCTACAAGTGGTACACTAAACATATTATCTTTTGTCCTTACCCCTGTGATCCGGATTATTTTCGGCACGAAATGAGAGCGGAGATATAATAAAGAAATGCACAGAGATATCGTGTATATCCGGTAATATAACAGAAATATATCAGAGATGCAACCATAAAC
>JZKD02S2179550.1:306247-316340 GCA_000966675.3 Picea glauca
GGATTAATCCCCATTGAGGATTAATCATGTCGGTAATTGTATAAGGACCAAATCCCCTTTTGCGGATTGGTCATCGGACAATTACAAAGTGTTGAATAAGAAGTCGGCCCCAACATTTATAATGGAAGACCCAGAATTAATTAAAAGTGGGTTTACCCACCCAGAGTGAGAGGTCGTCCCTACCAGATGGTGACTCTTCACACGTGCCAGATTGATTTAAATAAGAGGCTAGCGCCTCACTTCTTAGACACAACTCACTTGCTCATTATCTTATGAGGCAAGCTGCAATTAGAAGTTGGAGAGAGGAGAAGAAGAGTGGCGCATCTCTTGGGGAGGACTTTCTATATTGGTTTGAGTTATCTCTTGAACATTGTATAAGCCATTTATGATAAGGAAGTTTTTGCTGGGTTTTCTTCCCCTAGAGGGTTTCACAGGATAAATGTTGTGTTTCTAGTGAATGTGTATTTCTCAGTGATCTTGTTCTTATTATGCTCTTATCTAATGAAATGCAAAAAACTATAATAATGGCATAAACATTAACAATCAGGGGGCAAAGACAGGATAGATATGGATCAAGGGCTTTGCACCAGAGAAGAAGAGGATGTTCCACCAGAGGCACCCCGACACAACTTGACCTAGGGGGGTTGAGCCCTTTTTAGTGGAACGTTGGCCTTGGAAGGCCTGGAACGTCACCCTTGATGACCATGACATCATCTAGCCTATTGGATGTCTTGGGAGGCAGAATGGGAAGCAGTGGCATGTGTGGCAAGTTGGTGAAACCCAAGGAGGGCTAACGTTTTTCTCCAGGATGCTTCATTTGCCCTAGAAGGGGCTAACACCCCCCTTAGAGGGGGATTTTATCTACTTTCATCTTAATTAGGGTTTTAATTTAACATTTTAATGTAAAATAGTATGATTTTAGTATTTTGTCCTTATCGGCCTTTTACATGACCTAAAATGTAAAATTAGGTCATGGTACTGTATAAATGAGGGATTTTCACCTTCATTTTTTCATCACAACTTACTCACTCCATAAGGAGGTATGAAATTTGCACCCTATATTGGGTTATTGGTTGATTTGGTGTTGCGCACTTGTTGAAGGAGGACTATTTTGTCATGTTTTGGCTTCTCTCTTAATGGAAGGTGTTACAACTAGGGTTTGCATTGCTTATTCTTCGTGAATTGTAAGTATTTTTCTGCAAAATTTCTTGAACGAATGGTTGTAGTTTAATTTCTTGCATATGTTTATGATTTTGTTGAAAAAAACCCTAGGTGACAAGCACACAAGTAGGTCCTTGTCTCATGTCCCCATTGAGAGATATTTTCCAGCCATTGTTGAGGAAAGAAAGAGCCTAGCCGTAGCTACACTCCTATTTCTTCTTCCCTTTTTCTAGTCATACCTCTTAGAAGATGAGAAGAAGGATACACATTGAAGCCTAGGGTTTCTACACTTTGGGGCCAATTTTTCTAGGGTTTGTTGGTGAAGCCTTGCTATTGCAACACTTTGTCTTATCAAACCCTCTTGTCTCACTTTATATTTCATGCTAGTTGTTTTTTGCTATTGAGCTAAGGAAGGAGGAGAGATCACCAAGGCCTAGTTCACCTACACTGAAGTGAATTTCTCTCCTAGGGTTTAGACTTTGGGGCCTTGCTTCAGCAACACCTCAAAGTCCCTTCCTCTATTCCTTAGTCATTGCCTCCTTTAGCTCATGCGTCTTCCACTTTTTGACTCCATTAACCCTAAGGCACTGATTCTAAGACCTCATACGTTGAAGTGACCTTTATCACAAACAACTCTCAAAACTCTTTGAATCAAATCCTAACTACTAACCCTAACCTAAGAACTAACCTAAATAACTTGTTGATGTCGTCATCCTTGGCTATTTTATCATTTCTGCAGCAAACGTTTTACTTTATAAGCAAATTGAATGGTGATTTAAGGCATTTATTGAATGAAGTGTTGATTGGTTATATTGAATGCCATATTGTTCAAATATTTATTGGTGAAGTGATACAATTTTCATTTCCATTGATAAACATTGACTTCGTCAACATTGATTGCCAAATTGCTTATATGTTATTCAGATAATCATCTATTTATATGAAGTACTAACCCATTGAAATAGCTTGCATATATTAGTTGTTGTTTCTTTGTCCCAGGCAGGTATCTCTTTGGGGTTTTTTACTTTATCATTGACCTTTGGTCGGCCTATTTGCTCGATGGTGACTTGTGAGGGGGGGAATAACTACTTTATCTTATTATCCTTTTCACCTTCTCAAAACATTAGGTCACCGGGGATGTCTCCCCTGGTCCTTACCACCCTAAAGAGAAAGAACCATCCCATTGTGGTGACATTGGGTGGGATTGGTTCCTGTTACACCAGTTTGACCTTCAAACCTCAAGATTTTATCCCTTCTACAAACTGTGCGATAACATTTTGGCACCATTTCCGGGGAACACAGAGTCAAGTCTCCTCAAGATGACACATTTAGGTAAGCCTTGCCTCAGAAATTCTTATTCTTACAAGATTACCTGGCGACTCCATTAGGGTGTTTTCCCCTTTTCTTTGGTAGTTTCAAGTAAACTATCAAGCGACTCCATAAACCAAAAAGTGGTTCAATAATCCTCCTTTATCTTTTAGAAGGATGCCTCCCAAGAACTCTCCTATTGTAAAATCACTTTTCAGAAAGAGTCTTCCTTTGAAAACCATGTCTAGTTCTTAGACCACCATCATAGAGAAACCATCTAACAACCAAAGACAATGGCCATATCCTCTTTTCAAGCCACTATACATGTCATCCATATCGGGCTATCCTAGGAAAATGCCACCCAAGTATGAGAAGTGGTTGCCTAAATTCACCGGTACTGATGCAATCAGTGCCGAAGAGCACATGACAACTTTTGGGCATTTTTTCAGCTTTATCCCATTAGTGATGATGCTGAATATTTAGTCATGAAGTTGTTCTCCGCTACCCTCTATGATGCTTCAAGGCATTGGCACCTGAGCCTTCCCGAAGGTAGCATTAAAACCATGGATAGACTAGAAGAGGTCTTTCTCAAGAGGTGGAGTATCAAAGAAGACCCTAACATGCTCCTTACCCGACTAAATAACCTTTGGAAACATGAAAATGATTCTATTCAGGAGTTCCATACTAGGTTTGAGACTTTGCTGCAAAAGATTCCTGCAATCCATCATATGAAAGATGATTACCTTGTCCACATCTACACCAAGTCTTTCAATGGCCAACTAGGGTATCTTCTCAGAGACAAAAACCCCCAATCAATTTAGGAAGCCCAAGAGCTCACTACTATAATTGAGGGCAACCTCCTATCATCTAAAATTGAGCCTTTCTCAAACTCAAGGGAGAAAGTAGACATCAAACCAAAGATAGTCCACAATACCAAACCCACCTTAGATATGTGTGCCAGTATAGCCAAGTTTCAAGCCTCTATAGATGGTATCATGAAGAATCAAGAACAAATGATGAGTAGGATCGTCAACTTGGAAATATCCCAAAGCCAAGCACCCAGGATCCTATATAAAGGGCAATTTCAAAAGGGGAACCAATTTTATAAGCTAAAGAATGAGCAAGAGGTTCCAAACACCTTATCCCCTACAAACATTGTTGATGAAAACCCTTGGTGCCTTGAATGTAGCGAAGCACATTGGGAGCATGAATGTCCTTACAGTGATAATGACCATCAACAAGTAAACAATATAGACCATCTCATGGAAGGCCCTCAGATAAATATCACTGTTGAAGAACATCAAGAGGCCATAAGAGAAGCGTCTGGGAAAGCTAGAATGGCAATAATAAACAACCTAGACCTGGAATCAAAAGAAAAATTGAAGAAACAAGAGTTTCAAGTGTACAGAAGAAAGAAACTAAGCTAGCCTACCGTTGATCAAACAAAACCCCCACCTTTGGACGTACTTCTTCCCAAGACATCCAAGACTGAGAGGGTTGACTTGAACTTTGACTTTGAAGGGGCACTATCTAGGATGCATGTAACCATTCCCCTAAAAGAATTCATTAAGGTGCCATCTATCAGAGAAATTTTTGACAATTTCTTTCAAGGATCAGATGGACCCATGGACCCCTTGTATTATGTTGCAAGTTGATCACTTCAGGGTTTAGTACGGTGAAAATCCTCCTTTCTTCATGACTTTGATAATGAACAATAAGAGACTCAACAAATGCATGTTGGATACAGGGGCAGGTGCCAACATAATGCCTTTTTAAGTCATGCAACAATTAGGTTTGAAGGTCACACGCCCTTACAGGAATGTGTGTTGTTTCGAATCCAAGGCGATACCCACATATGGAGTAGTTGAGAATGTGGAAATTTGCCTTAAAGAATACCCTGAGAAAGTAATCCACATCGACATTGTGATAGTAGATGTCCTAGATGTGTGGGGAATGTTGTTGTTAAGGAAATTTGCATCAATGTTGGTTGGCACCCTCGAGATGGACCTATCTTTTATAGAACTTACTTTGAAAGATGGAATAATAGGTCGTCTCCTAAATGAGTCAATAATTGAAACCCATGTGCAAGAAGCTAATCACCCCGTCAAAAATGACAAGGCACATGATGAGATCATACAAACTCTTCATAAGTATTCTCCTAAAGATATGCCTTTCACAACGAAAGAACATTTTGATCATATTAAATGGCCCAAAAAGGAAGAATACAAACAACTACTAGATGAATTCAAAGGAAAAGAAACCGGGACTATGAAAACACTAAAAATACCAGAAGATGATGTACAAATTCATTCGTCCCAGCAAGAAGTGTT
The DNA here is from genome assembly GCA_000966675.3 of Picea glauca. NCBI lineage: Eukaryota > Viridiplantae > Streptophyta > Pinopsida > Pinales > Pinaceae > Picea > Picea glauca. The sequence goes on from JZKD02S2179550.1 coordinate 311,047, forward strand.
TACAACAGAAGCCCACCCTCCTCCCTCTGCAAAATACACTAGGGTTATCCAAGGGACAACCAAGTACAATATTAGGAAGTACAAGGAAGGAGATGTAGTATGGATGTGGGATACCCAAAAAGGAGAGCTGACTAATGTCAAAGGAATCGCTCAATCATGGCTCGGGCCTTTCAAGGTTGGATGAGAATCAGTTGATGACTCCTACTATTTTCCCACTTTAGAAGGAATAAGGTGCCCATTATCTATCAACAGATGCTTCCTCGAACCCCACCAAGGTGGAGGAACCTGACTTCACAGGTAAGTACATGTAAGTAGGAATTTTTGCATTCGTGTATTATACCATTTGCATTACATGTTAGTTTTCTTTCACACTCACCTTTATTGATTGTTTTATTTCAATCTATATATATCTATGTTGGGGTGGCGTTACCACCCTAGTTTTGTTATTGATACTTCTATTGAGATTGAGCAGGTCGGCAGGTTATGCCAGAGATGTTGAGGTTCTCATGCGTTCTACGGTGAGCATATGTCCCTGAGTTGGAGCCAGATGTTATCCCCCACTTTCAAGGATAACTAGGAGATCGTGTCTTGAGGCCCATAGGTCCTAGACATGGAGTACCGAGAGAAGGATTGACTTTAGCATGGCCCTCGAGGGCCCACCTTTTCTTTCTTCCAACATCTTTGTCTTGTCAGCAGTAGAAGCATCCACCACCATCGGCTTGGTCCTGTGTCAGAGAAGGTTCTTTCTCCATGATGTAATTAGTCCAGGTATCATGGTATGTGTCACTTTGATCATCAAAACCATTTAACGTATGCATCTGATTCCTTTTATTTCTAAGAACTGCTTGGATATTACACTTGCCCACTTGACCATGTTTGGGGGAATTGACGGGATGCCCTAGCAAGCCTGTATCTATAGTTTTTGGTTTTCCACTAGGGGGAATTTATGAGAAGACATCGTCCACTCTCAACATAGTATCACTTTTCCATCTTGTTTCTCGCTCACATATCCCATTCCACTTGTCCGGACATCGGGTTGATCTATTTTTAGGATTGCACCGTATCGCGTGGGAAGAAGGAGCTAAAGGATGAGAAGGTAAAAGCAGGATGGTAAAAGATAAAATCCTAAAAAATAAAACTTCAATATGCTTCTCCCAGGGATCCCAGAGAAAGCAATAAAAAACTTCTCAGCAAGAAACAAGAGGGACCTGAAAAAATATGTTAGCAATATTTCTGGTAATGGGGTAAAATGCGAAAGTATGGGTTAAAAACCCACTTGTCCTAAGTTTTGAATGCTAATGCGCCCGTGATAAGTGACAAGCAAGTCCGAGCGGGGGCGGTTCCCGGGCCCGGACCAACGGGGCAATTGGGGTTCCCGAACCCCCCCCCCCTTTTTCCCTTTTAGGGGGGGGGGGGGGGGGGGGGGGTCTGGAATTAGGGGCGCATCTCTTCAACGGTCCCGATTGGGGTGCCCAGATCAACGGCGATAAAGGAAATTCCGGACCCCCTGCCTTTCTACCTTTAATCGGAGGGGGGGGGTCCGGAATTAGGCGCGCAGCTTTCCGACGGCCAAGATCAGCGTGCCCAAATCAACGGAACTTGGATAATCCCGTCCTTCTCAGCTGCTTTATGTTTAGCTAGCGTGGGCCCTTCTCCTGTTATGTCATTTTCCAACGCCACCTTTCCCCTGCTGCTGTGTGTCATCTATCCTTCTCCACTCTTTAGTCTGGGTGGTCCTTTCCCCATCTCATCATCCACTCACCACCTTCCACGTATTTCGTTCTCTCCACGTCAGTCTCTCGCTAAAAGAAAGACCATCATGTCTCGTCTCCTGCCCCCCTTCGCCTGTCGTCTTTCGCCATATGTCTTCCTCTGTCGCCCTTCTCACACCTCGCCACTTCTTTCACGCCCTCATAGTTTCGACGGCACCACTCCTGTCATGCGCCCCATCCTTCACGTTAGCCTCCATGCCTATTCGTCAAGCCATTCAATTATTCTAGGTGGTAGCGCGAGGAGTCTTCCGCGTCCCAAGATGCTGAGCTGGCTGGCTCGTCCTCAATCCCCATGAAGCAGTTATTGAGGTGGTTGGTGGTGGTTAGACATCGTCTCCGCCATAATGGGAAAGTCCGACAATGAATTAAAGGCACGTCGATTCGCCGATGAAACTGTTAGGAGATCGATTGCATCTACCATGAGTTGCACGACCATTCAAAGATTGCAGCTGTATATTGTCAGAAGCCATGCAGACGCAAAGCTTTTAATGCAACGTCTCAATTTTGTTGTTGTTGCTGTTTTGAGTATATGTTGGCGTTTTCGCCATTTTTGTATCTATCGATGGTAGAGAAAATCTCTCGACTGTAAAGTTTTAACAACCATTCTGGTCTCCCGGTTATGCATCTGTGTTTGAGATTTCTTTTTTTATAACAAACAATTCTCCTTTCCATCTGTGTTTCGTCTCATGCCAGAGAGTTCATGATTGAATTCTTCGTATGAATTAGCACAGTTATGTTATGATAAATGATTTATTGTTGCATTGTTGTTTTCTCTAGTCTCCTGCATTTGGATGTAAGAATATCTTGCCTTCAGGTGCCTTCTCTCACAGTCTATTAGAAACCTGTTGTTTATAGCAGTCCCCCACACTCTTCTCATACAAGTCTTCCACCTTCTCACCCTTTTTACAACTCATTGTTTGAAGTTTATCAAGACCTCACTCGCTCATACATGACCGGCCTAGTTTCAGAGTTGAGATGATATTGTTTTGAGTTCCCTTCCATTTGATCACCCCTTTAAACAAATCGTGACATTAAACTGATGGGTTTTAGGCTCAGCTCCTGCAAGCAATCCAAGAGTGACTTCTGACGCTAAGAAATTAATAAAACAAGGCCTAACCAAAGGATAGGAGGTCTCATCATGAGCCATCCTATTAGGTCCATGGGTATCTAACAATATGACATTGCCATCAGCTAGTCACCATGCCAGGGTAGTGACTCTTGGTTGCATGGCCAAGGGAAAGGGGGTCTCATCACGATCCAACCTTCTCATTTATGTGAAAATACTTGTGGGTAACGTTGTCACCACTGGTCACCACGCCAGGGCAGTGTCTCCTGATTAGCTCTTGAAAAAAAAGCAATACGAGATAAAAGAATAAAATAATGAAGAATAAAAGGCAAATAATGGGTTTGGAAAAAATGCATCCACAACAAGTACATCTCACCTTCTACAAAGGCACCCATAGGTAACATTTTTGCATCCTTATCCCACACTGCACCCACATGTTTGGACATCCCCTAACCACGTCACCTCACTTACATGGCTTGGATGAGGTCCCTTCCGGGAACTTTCCTTCTTCTGTGGACACTAGCCCAATAGGACACCTTGTCTTTTTCTCCAGACTTGTATTATAGGCTTGTGTAACGTCTTTGAGTTGTTAACTGATGTATTAGGGATTTTATGCACATGTTTAATAATATTGATGATGAAATGTGATTGACATTGTTATGATCCTTGTGACTGATGAGCCCATGGAGGGCGTAGCTTTTGATGTGCAAGACCATGTCTGAAAGACAGGTACCATTTTGGACCGATACACATGGGGAGATGATCAGTTCGGACCTCCATGGGGCTAAAGAGCCCATCAGGTGGGTGCTAAGAGCCCATCAGGGGGCAGAGACAGGATAGAAATGCATCAGGGGCTTTGCACCGGAGAAGAAGAGGACGTTCCACCAAAGGCACCCTGACATAGCTTAACCTAGGGGGTTTGAGCCCTTTTCAGTTGAACGTTGGCCTTGGAAGGCCTGGGACATCACCCTTGATGACCATGACATCATCCAGCCTATTGGACGTCTTGGGAGGTAGACTGGGCAACAACGACATGTGTGGCAGGTTGGAGAAGCCCAAGGAGGGCTAACGTTTTGCTCCAAGATGCTTCATTTTCCCTAAAAGGGTCTAACGTCCCCCTTAGAGGGTGTTTTTATCTCTTTTCAGCTTAATTAGGGTTTTAATTTAACATTTTAATGTAAAATAGTATGATTTTAATATTTTATCCTTGTCGGCCTTTTACATGACCTAAAATGTAAAATCAGGTCATGGTACTATATAAATGAGGGATTTTTACCTTCATTTTTTCATCACAACTTACTCACTCCATAAGGAGATCTGAAATTTGCACCCTATCTTGGGTTATTGGTTGATTTGGTGATGCGCACTTGTTGAAGGAGGACTATTTTGGCATGTTTTGGCTTCTCTCTTAATGGAAGGTTTTACAACTAGGGTTTGCATTGCTTATTCTTGGTGAATTGTAAGTATTTTTCTGCAAAACTTCTTGAATGAATGGTTGTAGTTTAATTGATTTCATATGTTTATAATTTTGTTGAACAAAACCTTAGGTGACAAGCACACAAGTAGGTCCTTGTCTCATGTCCCCATTGAAAGAGATTTTTCAGCCATTGTTGAGGAAAGAAAGAACCTAGCCGTAGCTACACTCCTATTTCTTCTTCCCTTTTGCTAGTCATACCTCTTAGAAGCTGAGAAGAAGGAGATGCCTTGAAGCCTAAGGTTTCTATACTTTGGGGCCGATTTTTCTAGGGTTTGTTGGTGAAGCCTTGTTGTTGCAACACTTTGTCTTATCAAACCCTCTTGTCTCACTTTATCTTTCATGCTAGCCGTTTTTTGCTATTGAGCTAAGGAAGGAGGAGAGATCACTAAGGCCTAGTTCACCTACATTGAAGTGAATCTCTCTCCTAGGGTTTAGACTTTGGGGCCTTACTTCAACAACACCTCAAAGTCCCTCCCTCTAGTCCTTAGTCGTTGCCTCCATCAGCTCCTGCATCTTCCACTTTTTGACTCCATTAACCCTAAGGCAGTGATCCTAAGACCTCATGTGTTGAAGTGAACTTTATCACAAACAACTCTCAAAACTCTTTGAATCAAACCCTAACTACTAACCCTAACCTAAGAACTAACCTAACTAACATGTTTCTATCGTCATCCTTGGCTATTTTATCATTTGTGCAATAAACGTTTTACTTTATAAGAAAATTGAATGGTGATTTAAGGCATTTATTGAATGAAGTGTTGATTGGTTATATTGAATGCCATATTGTTCAAATATTTATTGGTGAAGTGATATAATTTTCATTTCCATTGATAAACATTGACTTCCTCAACATTTATTGCCAAATTGCTTATATGTTATTCAGATAGTCATCTATTTATATGAAGTACTTACCCATTGAAATAGCTTGCAGATATTAGTTGTTGTTGCTTTGTCCCAGGCAGGTATCTCTTTGGGGGGT
>JZKD02S2179550.1:359721-371731 GCA_000966675.3 Picea glauca
TACTTTAAGTTATAAAGTCACATTGGCTTTATAAATTCATTAATGAGGATAAAGTAAACTATGTAAACTTAAGTGAAAAATGAGATCTAATCTCATCCGTTCATTTTGGAGATTGACCTAGATCTAATATGGGCTATTGGTTTCCTAGGTTAGCCTAAGGATTAAGGTAAAGGAGGCAAAGGGGAAAAAGTGAGAATTATTGTTCACTTGAGTGATTTGGGTGAATGTGAAGAGAGGAAAAAGAGATATTTGGAGAAGGGGGCACACCATTGTTGAAGAGCAAGAAATCTTGAGAGGGCACATCTTGGTGAGAGGCTAGGGGTGCATTATAGCATGCAAGAGGGCGCAACATTGTGAGAGTATTTGGGGTGCATATGCTAGAGAAGGGCGCAAGCAAAGGTTGAGGCAAGAGAGAGGGTGCACCAAGTGATAGGACCACACCTATTGCAACATTCATCGATGAGCTTCAGTCGTCTCCAAGAGGGGGGGGGGAAGGAATATAGAAGACACTTCAAGGATACGAGGGGTGGATTCTTCAAGGAGGGTGCTAATTACAAGGAACTCCATTGCTTATCTTGTGAGGATCTTACATATGTATTAGGTTCCCTTGCATATTTCGTTTGTTGTAGAATTTGTTTGAGATCTCCATAATCCATCTACTCTCTTACTGGTTTTCCCCATGGGTTTTCTTTTAGGGTCATGTTGACCAAAAACACTTGTGTTCATTTGTCATGGTTTTCTTATTTACTTATCAACGATAGGTGTTAAATATCCTATAGGATATTTACTGATTTTGTGTAGTTTTATCTGTACTAATTTGGACAACAAAAACCTCCTAATTAAATCCTTAAAACAACATCTACAAAGGGGAAACAAATCACATCCTAAGGGGTAGTTTGAGTGGGATGAAATATAATTTCTATTGGTTGTTCTAAAACAATGAGAAATCATATTTGAAACCCTTGAACTTAGTTCCCAGCAAGAGGTCACATGAAAATCCTGTTGGGAAACCTATAGGAACCTCAAAAATTTTCATAGTGGAAGCCAAGTAAAAGGGGAATACTCAATTCAAAAGCGTTCTGACCCACAACCTTCATGATTGTCTAAGGCCCATATCAAAGTGGTTTAATCTTCCCATGGGAGCCTGTGAGGCACTCTTTCTATAAATGCGACCACACCTTACCACCAACTTGGAACTTGTGTGGAACATGATGCTAGTCATGTTGTTGCTTGTACTTGGCATTGGATATCTATAGGATATCATGAACCTGTTGTTGGATGTGCTAGGTCCACTCAACAAATTTAGCTTCTATATTTGCCTTAGTCTGAGCATGGGATGACTCTTCCTATGAAGATGTAATGGGAAAAGCTACATCAATGGGGGTCAATGGTTAGAACCCCAAGCACTCTTGAAAGGGTTGTGGCCAATATAACTATGGAGGGATATATTGTAGTTATATTGAACATATGGAAGGCTCTCATCCCATGTACGTAGATTCTTGGAGTTGTACATGGGAAATATATGCACAATCATACTATTGACCACTTATGTTTTTCCATCTATTTGGGGGTGGAAGGAAAGTGATTTGGTCAGCATGGTGTCCATCAAATACCATAGGCTGGACCAAAAGGTATTGATGAATGTATTGTCCCTATCTAAAATAATGGTTCGTGGTATAAAACAATGAACCCAAAAACCCTCAAAGAATAGCTTACTAGTGGCTTTAGTTTTGATACTCTTATTACACAGTGCCAAAATGGCCATCTAAGAGAACCGATCGGCAACCACAAAGACACATTCATTACCATGCTTGGTGGAGGGAAACCATGACATGTAATCGATAGATACTAGTTCCCAGGGCTTGTCTAAGGTATATAGAGGAGTGTACAATCCCTTCTTCTTAATGGAAAGTTTAGTAATGGCACAAGCAATGCATGATCTGATATCCCTGTTTATGTATTGTTAGAGTTTTTCCCAATATAAATACTTATGAAGTACTACTACTACCTTATCCACATTGAAGTGCCCTTCCACCTGACTGTAATGTCCCTCCCAAATTATCTTTAGACGCTTGCTTGAAGGAACACAAATACTCCCTAGATAACAAAAAAGTGCATCCTAGAGGTGAAAGTTTAGAACTTGTTTACTTGCACCCAATGTTTGATATGTAGCAGATATGTATCAGAATCCGTGTGCCCACAATAGTTAAGAACTGTGTTTATCTCCACAACTGGGGACCAATTGAGGAAGTATGCAACAGGGCTTGTGCTTCCCTTCTTGTACTTAATGTTCAAGTGGATTCGTTTCAAGTACGTGGACCACTTCTAATGGAAGTCATTCCACAACTTTCCTTATGTCTACATGAATTGTAGAGACTTGTGATAAGTGTGGACGATCATTTCCTTTCCCAAAATATAATGCTTCCACTGTCAACATGCCTACACAATGGAGTACATATCCTTGTCATAGGTGGGATACCTGAGAATAGTATTAGAGAGTGTCTCACTGGGATAGACCACTAGATTCCCATGTTGAGTGAGGAATACATTGATAGCATAGTTGAAGGAATCTGTATCAATCTCAAATGGTAGTTGTAGGTCTAATAGAGTGATGATTGGTACTGAGCAGAGACAGTTTTTACGATCCTCAAATCGTTTTTGTTGTGACTCAGACTAGGAAAACTTGGCTTTAGCTCCATCCTTGGTCACTTGGATTCAGGTAAAAATGATATAATAGGAACCCAACACAAAATTACAGTAGAATTTGGCAAGACCCGAGAAGTTGTGGAGCTCTATTAGAGTCGTCAGGGCTGGGAAATTGTGAATGAATTGGATCTTGGTTGGGTTCATATGCACTCGATGTTTATCCATGATGTATCATAGATATTTAATTATCTTCATGCCAAATAAGAATTTCTCTGTATTGGCATATAAATTGTGTTTCAATATAGTGCTCAGGTGATCCGAAATGATCTTTTAAAGACTTTGGTTAAGTTTATGCATGAGTTGATTTACCATTCAAAATTTAAAGAGAAGGAGATTAAATGAAATAATGTTGCAGCCATGATAAAGCAAATAGAACAAAAAATACACATAAGGAATAAAAAAACATAATGCGAAGAACTTGATAATGAAGTTCGACAAAAAATTGCCTACATCTTTGGGCCTTTGTCTTAGTGGGGGAGGCTTCTTTATTAATTTCTTCAATGCCTTAAAAGCACATCAAAATTACATCAAATGGATTTCATACTGGTCTCATTGTGTTCTGCTCAACCTCAAGAATCCAACGTAATTGACAACACTGAAAAAGGTTAATTCTAGCTCCCACAAATGGCCTCCAAAGTTCTTTTAGCTCGCTAGTTTTTCCTGCATAATTCACACTATTGTGCACTGTGTAGTATAAGTTAACTTGTAGTGGCACTAGTAAAAGCTTTGGATTAAAAAGGTGAGGCGGGGAGGTCGAATCCCAACCTCTCACCTTCTTTGGCATAGAATCGGACTTAAATCTCCATAAAATATGTTAATAAACCATAATATATGGTTCTTAACCCAGTATAAACCTCTTGGCATCCAATATAGTTTTAAAACCCATATAAATGTGCGCGCCCCTTTTCTCTAGCCATGGTCTAACACCTTTACAATAAAATGTGGCAATATATCCCTTGAATACAACGCATATAACATTGCATACCATGCTCCTTTTATAATGGTGTATTAACCATATGGTTCAAATCCCAATTCGAATATCAACCAACCCTTTCATTTTAATGAGTTTTGATCCACTTAAAAGGGCAATAAAATATATGGTTTTAAATAAAAACCATATTATAACAACACCACATGATTTAATTTGTTGCCTTTTCTTTAATGGATGGTTTAATATATGGTCAAACCATATGGGATTCGATGCCATATAATAAATATCAAATCCCTTTAACTAAATCAATGCCAACCCACTTTTTAATGTTTGGAAGGTTCGACTCCTCCATATCTCATGATTTGGTATGAGTTCGATCCTTTTTTAAAGGGATTGACACATTAAAATACAACCACCCCTTTAAATAAAAATATGCCTCATAAATTTAACAAGTCATATGCACCCACATCACCTACCACATGTCATGCTGCTACATCAACATTGACTTTGACTTTGACTCTTTTACTGGTTTCAATTAAAACTTTGAACTGTAATAACTTTCATATACAATGTTGGATTTACAATCTGTTTGCATTGTTATAAATCTTGCGACGATCTCTTTGCAATGGAACTAGTCTCACTCAAATCCAAAAACTTTGAATTTTTGGCCTTTTGGATCCATTTGGATCATCAGGATCTATTAAATGTGTTACAAATGTTATGTCTAGGTTTTATTGAAGATGAGGATATCATCCAAATATATGACCGCAAAATATTTTTAGAACAGATACAAGATATCATCCATTATCCTCATGAATGTTATTAAATCATTAATCAAGCCAAAATTCATGACCAACCACTCAAAAATGCCTTCTTTACACTTGAAGGTGGTCTTCCATAAATCAATTTGTTCAATCGGGACTTGGTGGTAACCTAAATTTAGATCAATCTTACTAAAGAACTTGGGACCCTTAAGTTGATCAAGAAGATAATCAATCCATGGGATTGGGTATTGGTTCTTAACAATGATCTTTTTTAGGAATATGTAATCAATATAGAGTTGTCATGTCTTGTCCTTCTTTGGCACCAATACAATTGGGCTCCCACAAGAAGAGGATCTTGGTTGAATGTGGCCCTTTTGGATGAGCTTATGAATTTGAAATTTTATTTCCCCATTCTCCATAATAGCGCATTTGTATATTGGGCCATTACGTAAAGGGGAACCAATTATCAAGTCAATTGAATGTTTGACTTGGTAGTGTAGAGGCACCTTTGTAGGCGAAGAAATGATATCTCTATATTCCTCTACAATCGTGTCCACCTTATTCTATTGTGTAGAGGGACCCTGTGCTAAGGTAGTGGTGGTCACAGTTACCTTTTGACCGAACCATGAAGAGGAAATATTTTCCAGTCTAAGAGATTACCTTTCAGAACTACTTTGTCGATATCAAGGAAATTGCAGTAATCGGGACTATCTATGGTACCTTGTAGAGTTGGCCTCCCAAAGTAACAATGCCACTACAAGGCCTAGACTCATAAACAACATGATGTGCCCACATACATGGTTGTCCTAAAATAACATCACAAACTTCAAGTGAGGCAACATAACACAATACATGCGACATTGTTAGCTAACATGGAGGTCTCATCCCTAGCTCAACCAATTGATGGTGTATGGTTGGCATCGTAGGTAACTTCAATCTCTTGATAACTTCAATCGATATCAGGTTCTTTTGTATATCTCTATCAACAATGAAATGTAGTGGAGTCCCCCTCACCCACATCTGTGAATGGAAGAGGCACTCCCACTCCTCGAGATCCTTTGGATCTTCTGGTTGGATCTTTGCACTTGCAATGATAGCACTAGATTTTGCATTGATTATCCATTTTCCCTTATCTTGCTCTAAATTAGATTATGATCCAAGTCTGATTCTTTTTCTTTCATCTCAAGCAATAATGATTTTTTTGAGTGACATTCATCAGTGTTGTGCTAGGGGATTTTGTGGTACTCACATCACTTTATAGTGTCCTTCTTCGACTTCTTGTTACCCTTATTTACCTATTACTTGGATTGGTTGTATTGAGGTTGGATATCCTTTCACTATCCTTTGTTCTGTGAGTTTAGGCCACCTTTACCATGCTTTTGTTTTTGTGGATTTGCAGACCCAAACTCCTTCTTTTTCCTCTACTTAAATTTCTATTTGATTTTGACAACATATCGATAAGAAAATCCTAGTGAGGATATGTCAATAAATCCACATCTATTTGTATGCACCTGTGTAGGACACTACTATAATTCAAAAAAAAATTCCACTCGGAGTCTCTAATACCCATATTTCAGTGCAAGGTGTGGAAGATATCAATGTACCCTGGCACCGTCTGGTCTCTCTCTCAATGCAGAGTTTTCCATATCATGTATAGGATATCATAGTTCCCAATAGGGTATAATTCCTCATAGAGGGAATCAACAAAATCCACCCAAATGGTTTATGTCCTAAATGTTGTAGACCATCTCCATTATGTCTCTCTTAGTAACTTTCCCAACAATTTAGACATGGGGAAGGGCCTTAAGGAGTGCAAAAGTGATCTTTTTGATGTCCATTTTTTTTTAATTGATTAATAAACCTCTAACATATTTAACCATTTATCCAAATCATATGCATCTATATTTACTTCAAATAAAGGAATGTCAAAGTTAACTTGTACCTTGAATGGTGTCACACCCCTGAAATGGTTGTTTTTTGAAGGTGTCTCAGTCATCGTTGGCAACTGTCAAAAGCTCTGGGAGAAACTTTCCATCAGCTTGTTCTTATATTGCACAAGGGATTTATTGAGCAACAACTTAATAATATCTCCTGATCCATCACCTCTCTTTCCATCCACCATGGGAGGCCACTTGGGCCAGCGAGAGTGGTATTCTCCAAGTGAAATTAGTTCAAGACCCAACTATATAAACCCTGACCTCATAGGGGACATGCAATGAGAAACAACAAAGAATATATTTCTCTAATACCACTGATATGGATTGTATAGAGAATGAAATGAAAGACATGAATATGAATGGAAACACACAGAAAAATATTGCGTGGAATATAGTAGTACAATGAGAACCAAAATCTATTAATAAATGAAATAAGAAAAGACTGTGAAATGCAAAGTAATACAAACTAAATAGAATGGTGGTAGCTTATCTCTAAAGAAAGAGGTGTCATCTATGATCATTCACAAGAGAACATCACAAGAGGATGAAATACCTTTTTAACATAAATTATTAAACCCTAAATATCCAAAACCCTAACCCTAGGAGATGAAGCTCCAAAAATATTGTGGGCCCATAGGTGGTTAGTTGATACGTTAGCTTCTTAGGGGCACAACATTTGCACACAATATCCATTTGGGGTTCATAATAGCTCGTTGGAAATATATAACTAATAAGTGCAATTGTTGATAGGTCTAGGCATGCCATATCATCCCTAGGCCCCCGAATGACCAAAAAAAAAAAATTAAGGTCTCAAAACTGCCCCAAAAGTTTAGGACCTAAAAAATTGTAGATAAAAAAAATTCCAAGAGGGAGAACCATGTTGAGTCAGTGGAAGAGGTGGGTGGCCACCAATGTCCACCTATATCACTTTGCAATGAATTAATATTTCCAATGAGGGTTTGCATCTTAGTTTATCCTATTAAGAGTGACATGAATGGTTGGTGAAGTATCTTGTATTTGCAACCTTAGTTACTTGTCAATTGTGCATCACATCTTAAAGGTGGGGTGGTGCCAAAATTTCTCTTTGAGAGGTTGTGCCTTCCTCATATAGGTTGTTTTCATTTCCCATTGATACAACATTATAGTCATTGGATAGGTTAAAGTGATACATATGACAAGAAGTATGCCTCATGTTATAGGAAAAACTGTTGAAAAAGAAGGAATATGTTATTAAACAGTTCAATGAAGCATGGAGACTTGATATTTGTTGTTAATACTTGGTGATACATTTTTTTGTGGGGAGAAGGAATGAATAATTGTGTTGTGAGGTGTTTCCATATTTGAACCATATGTTTTCTACTAGGATCATGGCCATCAGTTCTGTTCAATGAACATGAATCCAATATGGCCCATCCACCAACAACATGCCACTGTGGCCCCTAATGATAGTTGCGAGATCATCATTGGAAAAACAAAATGTGTAGAGAGAGCACCATGAGGCAAATAAAAGTGTGGGAGATATGTTCTATCCATGGATTGGAATAACCACCCATTTAGTAGATTATACATGGTCTCCCAAGGTTTCCCATTGATCGTGAGGGATTCTATCCTAGTGAACCTATAGGTGAGGTCCCTGACATTTATCTAGTAGAAAAATGCCATGGTCACATGCTTCCTCATGAATGTGTCCACGTCATAACACATCTTTCATACTAGAGAGACTGAGTTATGGTCTCTCGGTTCCTCTAACTGACCCATGAATCACTCCAAGGCCTCATCTAATATGAATCCATAGTCTGCCCACTTTAATACCATCACATTTAACATAGATGGAGGATATACCCAATGAATATATGCATATAAAATTCGAGGTCATATACACAGACAACACATGCTTGACCTCATGTATCTAATTACACTATAAGGTGTTCCCCTCACTGAATCTTATGTTTGTCCATTGATTTTTCCACTACTTAAGACTACCAATTTTATTTGATGACCATGGATTCAATCTATGGAATCCAAACATGGAAAAAATCCCTTTTGACCTATCATACTCATCTGCATCCACTTCATCTACTGCCCACCCTAAGCCATTCTTGATTTGGTATGCTACACATAGCTCATAGAAATTCATTGTTGTATTTGCAAATCAAGGATAGACAAAGGGACATTATGTTAAATATGTTGTATTTCTAAAGAATCCACCCATCCATACGATTATAGAAAAAACTATTTACACCAATCAAATCATTAATCCTTTCTTCACACAGGTAAAACATAGAATCACAGTCCATGAAACTTGAAAACCTTGATTTATTTATTACTTTATTAACATGTGATAGACCTCTCTACATGTTTCTTCATAATCTTTACAAAAACTATTAGTAGGTTTAACAATTTACCATATTCCCCACGATAATGAATGGTTAACTTTAGAGCCAATGATGAACAATCTGTAAGGCATTTCCAAGTTCCTCCTCATTGGATCATATAATTGCCATGGAATTTGGGCTCTTCTAGTGTTTTGATCTCACTCATGCTAGGAGGAATTTGAAATATTTGCATGAAAATCCACCCAAGAATGCAAATTAATGAAGGAAAGAAAATCTAGAAATAATAAATGAGCAAGAATAAACTTCATTCCACTCAAGAGAATGCAAAACATACAATGAAATTGAGATGCCCATATGAGAGATATGGGGTAGTATATATTGCATTTTCCACCCAATAGACTAAAAACACAACCAATATGGGATAAAGTGAAAATTTCCCTAAGTAAACTTAACCCAGTGTGAAGAGAGCTAAAGCAAAGAACAAACTAAGAAAGAACTAGACAACTAAAGAACCCTATTCACACTAACACCCCCACTTAAGTGCAAATTAGGGGGAAATGTAAAAAAATATGAAAATATGGGTCCCAACTACAAGGTCTGATTAGGTACCCATGTACAAAAGATCCCCTCAAATAGAAAATCAAGGATAAAAACCAATGGGAAAAACTCCCCCCCACCCCCCCATGAGAGGATTAAGCAAGAAGGGCTAAGTGAACCCCCCAGAAGAAATGTCCCGCACCCCCAAGAGAGACTAAATATGGACATACTTTCTATAATGAAGGGTTTGGTGAAGATGTCTACAACCTCATCTACAATAGGACAATAACACAAATTGATGACCTGCTCCTAAATCATCTCCCTAAGAAAATGAATGTGGATCTCGATGTGTTTGGTCTGTTGATGATGAATCAAATTATTTGAGATCTAGATGGAACTATGGTTGTCACGATAGATCACTTATGGCTTATAAAAAGTGATGCCAATATCAGTGAGGATATTCTAAATCCAAATAGCCTCAGTGGAAGAATTAACAACCCCTCGATACTTAGCCTTAGATGAAGAAAGAGCAATGCCATACTGCTTCTTTCTCTACCAACAAATGGGAATGGAACCAAGGTGAAAATTGAATCCAGATGTATACTTTCAATCATCAAGATGATGAACCCAATCAAAATCCATGTATCTAATCAAATATGAACTTGTTACCACTACATAGTGAATCACATATTTGTGAGTTCCCTATATGTAGTGAAAATGCATTTGGTGGCCTTCTAGTGAAGCTCATGTGCCTCCATCATGAAGTGCAAAAAAATTCCAACTACAAATGAAATTTTTGGGTGAGTATAAGTCAAGTATATGAGGCTTCCAACAAGTTGATTATACAAAGTGGAATCAAGTAATGGTGTGGAACACTTCACCTAAAGCTTGAATCCAAATAGAAAGGGAGTGGGTGCAAGATTACAATCAACCATGTGAAAATGAGCCAGAAGATCAAGAGAATACTTGGGCTATACAAGAGAGATCCTAGAAGAGGATTGAGTGATATAAATCCCGAGAAATTAGTGCAAGAGACCCAAGTTAGTCATGGAAAACCTTTCATGCAAAGCAGTTTTGACACTTGTAATGATGGATGAGTTGCTCCCAGTGACAATCAATTCATCAACATAGAGAGACAAGAATAGAAGAACATCATCTTGTCTCAAGATGTATACATTTGAATATGAGTGGTGTCTATAGAACCCAATTGGGAGATGAAAGGAGCCCACATTAGCATACCAAGCCGATGGGGCCTGTTTGAGACCATAGAGAGGCTTCCACAACCTGCAAACCAATGAAGAATTTTAAACAAATCCATGTGGTTGCTCCATGTAAATATCCTCATGTAGATCCCCATGAGGAAATGTAGTCTTAATATCCATCTAATGTATATCATAACCTTGAGCTACAATAATAACATGTATCAGGTGAATGGAATTCATTTTGGAAACAAGCTAAAAGGTCTCATTGTAGTCAACACTAGGATCCTGAGAAAAAACTTTAGACATGAGTCGTGATTTGAACTTGTCAACTAATCCATATGCTACAAATTTGGTCTGATAGATCCACTCACACCGAAATAGTTTTATTCCATTAGGAAGTGGAACAATATCCCAAGTTTTGTTTTGAATCATCAAGTTGTAATATTCCTCCATCGCTAAGTCCCACTTAACAATAATTGATTCTTCATGAAAGGATTATGGATTTGAAGTTGTGTCAATGTAGGAATGTGGAATATTCTAATGTTGTGTTGGGGATGCTTCCAGTATCAGAAGGATCCCCAACAAGAGTACTTGTAGAATCAAGTGTCTGACAAGCCCAACATAGCATGGTAGGGGATTGAGGAGGAGAATCATCATCCTCATAATCTGAACTCTATGAAGAGGAGGATGAAACCTCATGATCAAATCTACAAGTATATGTAGCTGGAGGAAAATCCTCAGAGTCAATATCTAAATCTACTGTGGAGGAAGGAAGATGAGAGGATGAGCTAGGAGAGCTTTCCTCAAATTTCACACTATTCTCAATGAAGAGATCACGTGTCTCAGGATCCAGGAGATGATATCCTTCGACACCATCGGGGTAACCTACAAAGATGTAGGGTCAAATATAAGGTTCTAAGGCCTTGCAGTTCTCCGAAGGAATGTTTTCCCAACATGAGGAACCAAAAACTTTGAAGTGTTTCACAATCACACCAAGCTTCAAAGGGAGTGACACCCTTCAATGACTTATGTAGAACTCTACTTTGAATGTTAGTAGCACAGTTGATAGCTCCTACCCAATACTCAGGTGCTAGGGAGCGTCCATAGATCATGTAGCCAATGATACTTTTTATGGACCTCTATGTCACACCGTTCAACTAAGGTGTATAGGCGATAATATGCTGAAGATATGTTACTTCAAGAGTTCAAAATTATTCAAAGCGATGGTTCACATATTCTCTACCATTTTGTGTGTGGAGAATTTTTATGCACTTTCTAGATTGTTCCTTGGCACGAACCTTTAACTCCTATAATATATCAAAATCTTCTCCTTTCGACTGAAGAAAGTAGACCCATGTTTATCTAGAAAATTCATCAATAAAAGTGAGCAATAGTGAGCTTTGTTGAAATACAATGATGGAAATGGACCTGTCACATCACTATGAACCAAATCAAGGACTTATGAATCCTTACAAGCCTTCCCTGCTTCGCTTTCCCAGCTAGCATCCTCCACTGGGTGATCCTTCCATTTCACTAGATATTCAAGATACTTCTTTCACCTGGTCTTCCTACCCACTCGCTTGCCTAGTATGCATTC